>JASGXE010014086.1:0-13103 GCA_030068105.1 Sinentomon sp. SZTP_YWyxl | reverse complement strand
TTAAAGGCAAAAAGTTGCAAACCCGCGGCGGTATTCCCCAAACCCACTCAAACTCAAACTCACCCTCAAACTCAAAGTTGGCCCTTATTACGTTTCCCCAACAATCTGAGTTTGAGTTTGAGTTTGAGTTGAGGGTGAGTTTGAGGGTGAGTTGATGCTGAGGGCCAACTTCCACTTGAGGGCCAGTGCGTTTCCCCAACAATTTGAGGCTGAGTTTGAGTTGAAGCTGAGGGTAAGTTTGAGTTTGAGTGTAAGGTTGATCGTGATCACACTTATTCATCTTTTTACGACTGCATTTTGTAGTTTCTGGCTGTTTCAAGTGATAGATGTGAGCCAGATGAAGAAAATATTCAACAAAAAATTTATTTGTTAATGAAGTTAAAGAAGTAATTCACGTTGGAGAACATTTTTGCAGAATTTATGCCCGTTGTTGTGTATAGGCGGATTATGGATTTTCGTTTTTTGACATGGCTGTAGAAATTATAGTTCCCCTTTTGAATAAAAGTCGCCATCCGGCACTTTTATTCCTCTTCCCTGCACTATAAGAGTACGAGGAAAGAAAACGTTCAGAAAAAAAAACAAGTGAAAAATTTGTGTGGCTGAAGAATATTCATCGCCACTGTTCTCTGTGGAGCGCAACAAACAAACTGCATAGGTACCTATCCTTTGTGGTCCAAATGCCAGTTTCGGCCACATGGGCAAAATGTCAATGCATCACTCAATTCAGGCAATAGGTTGGCAGACTTTTTCCACAGACTAGTTTGCAAAGCACAGCTTTGTTTTTGGTCAGGCTGATCATTCCCGTGGTTTGGGAATTTTAAACTAAGGTGCTGCATCCTTTTGCCATTTTACTTCTTGCTATTAGAGTTTTGCTTTCATGTTGGAACTGTATTTTTCCTGCCTATAATACCAACCTCATTTCTTGCGTGGTTCAAATCCTGACAAAACTCCTGTCTGTGGCACCAAAAGGACAACGGCGATTTTTGCTCCATCAAAGAAGAGAAACAATGGCCTAAAAAGTTTGAACAGTTACAAATGAACTTCTGTTGACACGCTTTTGCAAAAATGACAACCCACAGAAGTGAATATGAATGACGCCAAAACGCACACTTATTGTTTTGTTGAACAAAAGTGTCGACTTTAGGGAACAATTTCGAAGACGGGAAAAATCAAACAAAACGGTTACCATGTAAACGGTTTTGAATTCGTTTCTGAAAATAATGCATCACTTGATGCATCACTCGTAATCACTCGTAATGCATCACTTGATCGATGCCTTCGAAATCATACCCAGATGCAGATGCAACGAAGTTGCGCACCCAAAAAATACCTTGTGCGAGTAATTTTTTTATTCATTAATATTTTCAAGCAAATACTTGCAGACAGTGTTCGATTCTCTTGGATCAAACCACCGCTCATGCATATCAGCCTCATAAAATCGCATTTGATAGCTGCGAGAAAAGCGTGCGCCAATTGAATGGAGAAACATTCATGTTGATCACGTTGCCATAGCGACAGAGTTGGCCCTCAGGTGCCACCTACGTAGGGGCCAGCTGGGTTGGCCCTCAAATATTGGGGAAACAGAATCCACTCACCCTCAAACTCAAACTAAAACTCACCCTAACTTGAGTGTCACCTGAGGGTGAGTTTGAGTTGCAATGGGGAATACGGCCGCCGGTGTAGTGCAGTGTGTGAGTGTGTGTTTTGAGTGACGCTGCATCGTTCAACGTCGTGCAGTAGGAGTACAGTGCAGTGCAATGCACAGTACAGTGTGCAGTGCAGTGCAGTGCAGTGCAGTGCAGTGTAGTGCAAGTGAAAGTGGAAGAGCAGTGTAGTGTGTGTAGCGTTTCGCGTTGTAGCGCAGTGTGTGCAGAAAAGTGTGGTCTTCCAGTGAAATGTATGGTAACGTCGTGTAATGTGTAGTGCCGGTGCAGTGAACTGTAGCGCAGTGTGGTGTGGCGTGGTCCAATGTAGCAGTGTGGTGTAATGAAATGTGTTGTGTGGCGAAATGTAGTGCAGTGCTGTGCTATACAGGGCGACATGATGGACAGTGCAGTGCAGCGAATATAGTGCCTATGCAGATCAATGAAGTTTAAGTGCAATGAAGTTTTTGCATTAGCGAAATGCATGAAGTTTAAGTGCAATGAAGTTTAAGTGCAATGAAGTTTTTGCATTAGCGAAATGTGTTGTGTGTCGAAATGTAGTGCAGTGCTGTGCTATACAAGGCGACATGATGGACAGTGCAGTGCAGCGAATATAGTGCCTATGCAGATCAATGAAGTTTAAGTGCAATTTTGTGAAGCACAAGTGCAGTGCCTTGCAACGTAAGCGAACTCTTTCGCGATAGTAATCTCACCCGTTATCAAAATCGTTCTCCCTTTTGGTACAAGCCATTGAAACGTGACGGTAGACAGAATTGAAGTCAAAACGATGGACACCAGGATGAGACCAAATGTCCACTTGTAGTCAGAGATGATTTCGGCAAAGGAGAAATAGCAGGCCAGAAGGACAACGAAGAAGTTCCATTGCATCGGCCGACAGCGAAGGTCGTTAAGGATCGAATTTGAGAGGATTCGTAGCGCCATTTCGACTTTCAAAACTTTCGTAAGCCCGTCAGTCCGTCAATTCTTCTGGACACTTTTGCACGTGAGACAGCACGTTGTACCCGACACACCTTCAAACCTTTAATTGCCACTCAGCTCTCCAGGTCTTTTTCTCTTTTTATTCCGAGGTTTGTGTGTAGTAGCTGATTCCTATAGTTAATTAGTTCTACCAAATCCTGCAGAATGCCTTCATCTTCGGTCGAGAAAATCAACTGCAAAATTATTTGTAAATAAGATTATCTTGCCTGACTTACTGACCGACTCGCTGTTAATTCTTCGCCAAGTGCAAAAAGCATGAAAACTGCCGTTTTAGCCCTGGATAAGGTGATTTCGATGGATCTTCAAAGTTATTGCAACTCTCACTTTATCTTTGTGGGCAACACGCCGACATCAACCCATTGATGAAAAGTTCCGAAGAAAAAAATGCTATGCCGGCTATGCGTGAGAAAACATAATGGTGAAATGCGGTTTTTGATGAACGCGGTCGCGGGAAAGCGATGATAGTCGCACGGAAGCGATGATGGTCGCACGGAAGCGATGATTATCGCAGGGAAGCGATTATGGTCGCAGGGAAGCGATTATGGTCGCAGGGAAGCGATTATGGTCGCAGGGAAGCAATGATGTTCGCAGGGAAGCGATGATGATCGCAGGGAAGCGATGATGTTCGCATGGAAGCGATGATTATCGCAGGGAAGCGATTTTGGTCGCAGGGAAGCGATTATGGTAGCAGGAAAGCGATTATGGTCGCACGGAAGCGATGATGGTCGGACGGAAGCGATGATGGTCGCACGAAAGCGATGATGGTCGCACGGAAGAAATGATGTTCGCACGGAAGCGATGATTGTCGCAGGGAAGCGATTATAGTCGCATGGAAGCGATGATGATCGCAGGGAAGCGATGATGTTCGCATGGAAGCGATGATTATCGCAGGGAAGCGATGATGGTCGCACGGAAGCGATGATGATCGCAGGGAAGCGATGATGGTAGCCATATGGACAGGGTTCAACCAGTGGCAGCTGCAAAATTTTTGCATCACGCGGCTGTGAAAACTGAGAACTCTGAGCCGACAATGAGCCGATTCGCAAAGAAACCGCACAAGTGTTTATCTCTATCACAATTCCACGGAACTCACCTTTTCGCTTGCAAAACGGCAAACTCCTTCCAAATGGAGCATCAGGAAGCGCTTGCGAGTGCGAAATGGGAGTGTTTTGGAAACACATCAGCAATTCGTGCAAAACCGAAAAGGGTTTTCCACGGGTGGTTGGGCGTATTCATTTGAGCAGGTGTTGCGATCAACAACCGAATCATGCACTTGTTTATCAATCACCCACATGAACAGTCCGTTCCCGATTCAATTTTACATTTGAACTTTTCCGCGTCAACGAGCCTTTTCGGTTGTGCCCTTTTAGCTTTTGATGGCTTTTATGCCTCTTATGGCATTTATGCCCTTTAGGTTTTTGGTATGTCTTTTATACCTCTTTTTCATTTATGATTTGTATCTCTAGTGTCTTTTATGACTTTTATGCTTTCTCTACGTTTTTCGCCTTTTAGGCTGTGCAATTATGCCTTTATCCCAATAGCTTTTATGCCTCTTATGGCCTTTGCCCTTTAGGTTTTTGGGCTTCCTTTGTGCCTCTTTTGTCTTTTACAGCTTTTATGCCCTATGCATTTGTGCCAAAATTTTGCCTTTGACGAACCTTTAAAAGGTTCGGTAAGGCACCCAGCAGAGATTTTTATTTCACTGTACAGATGAAAAACTAATTGCTTGCAAGACGCTTTTTCGCCACCTTTTTCCAGCCTCGCGTGTTGGGTCGGGATACTTTGGTCCTAAAAACTTTGAGATCGAATGGCGCTAATCTCGCAAAATCTTGACCAAATCCAAGTTAAACTGACCTAACCTGACCCAACCTGGCCTATACTACACTATCCGAACATAACCTAACCTATCCTTTACTATTCTAACCCAATTTAAAGCCATTCGGACAAAAAGTTTTTCGGACCAGGTATGTTCCCCCCCCCCTTAAAATCTTTTGACCCTTTTATGCCTCTTTTTGTGCCTTTATGCCTTCGGTGCCTTTTAGTCCATGCAGTTGAGCCTTGGTCCAACAATGGGAAAACTTTGATTTCAAATCGGCATTATCTCTTTTTAACCCACATCCCCATTCGAACAAAAACTTTAATTGCTCGCAGCTGGCAGCGATGAGGCTGTCAACGCTAGAAAACAGTCGTGTAAGGTCGAATCGTCGAACGGACTGTACTCGCGCATGGCAGAAAAATAATTTTGCATACAAGTGGGCCATAATACGCACTGGAAGCTTTGAAATGGAAAATTTGGCATCATGTACTCGTTAGCTCCAGGAAACAAGTTTATTTTTATAACCGCTTTGTATTTGCAATCTAGAGAAACTTCAATATTTTTACATTTGTATCCCATTTCCAACTATAAACACGACCGCGTTAAAAGTAATTAGACCTGTTTTATGAGAACTGCTGGTACCTGTAATTTTTCGGTGATTCCGACCAGCTGGGGGTCAATACGAACACATGTCAGCACGAACACACGGTGTTTCCATTTTGCGCGATCGAACGGCTGTTTTTGCCCGCCCATTGCTATACTCAGACATCCAAAATACGCGGGCCATAGGAGATATTTGTCAGACTTTTGAAGCACGGAGCAATGTTATTCCCCATCTAGTAAGCGCCGTTAAATGCATTCCTTCATGAAAATGTGTTTCGCGGCGCATGAGAAATGGGGAATTACATAGCCCCGTGCTTCAAAAGTGTGAAAAAAATCGCCTATGGCCCGCGTATTCAGGATGGCTCCGTATATGAAAAGAAAACCTCCGGAATACGCTCACAGACCAGAGTGATGGCCTGTGAGCTGGGGTTCCCACAACTGTTTCAGAGAAGGTCGGACAGACTCCAAGCACCCTGTGTGAGATCTTCAGTGATGGTTATCTGCCCTTGCTATTTCATATGAAATTCGAGCGAGACAGTCCATGAACGCAGCTGATATCGTGCCAACAAAATTTTGGTTCCCACATCGGAACTACTTTTTTCCAAGCCAGACACCCACTTTCATGCTCTTTTCCGAAAACCCTTCGGGAACGAAATTCTCTTTTTCAACCCTTAAATATTCTCATTTGGTCAGAAATTCTCCACCTTCCGAGACTTTATCATCCTGATGTGGTGGTGCACGGGAATCCGGGAGTTCCATGGAAGGGAAATCGAGGAAATCTTTAGCTCGCCTGTTTGCGTCCGAACCGAAGATGCCATGATTTTGAACGAGGATCCTTCACTGATCGGTGCTCAACTTGCGAGAAGAACCATAAAGCCACAAAGTGTAAACCCGTTGCAGAAAGGTTTTAGGATGTTCACACATCGGTGAGGACTGTGACATCAAGTTCATTACTGCTTTGTTTTCAAGCTCAGCGACACCACAGCCGCCATCTGGTCTATTCTGACGCATGCTGAATCGGTTCCTGATGCTTCCAACAGAGCTTAAGACTAACAGACAAGGACCAACAAGAATAACGACTGACAGGACTAACCTAGCATGGCCTTCCTACACTATAAATCTTGGGTTTCCGGATAAAATGCCAACCTTTGAAATACCTTTTTAACGTGGGCTTTGGTGGAAGTGTTCTTTGCAGCAACATTTTTCGACACCTACCGAAACGCTATTTTTCTGTCACAAATCAGGAACACATACGCAATTTGGAGCACTTGAAGTGTTCCAAATCGCTCATATGTTCCAAGTTTGTTACAGGAAAAGAACACGTCGTGCGTTTCAAAAAATGTTCCAAATAGAACACTCCCATTTGAGCCCATGTTTGAAAAGATATTTCAATGGTACATTCCATACCGAAACATGGCCGAAACCTCAGATCAGGGATGTACGCCAGCTCCTCCAACTTCCTGACGTCGGCATTTTCTGCCTGACGTCAGCTTACTGCCCAGTGTCCGCGGAGATGTGGCGTCCCGCGTCCGCACATGCTCTCTTCGGTTTTTTATTTTCTGCGCCGACACGATTTCTTCCTTTTTATTCTCTCCCAAAAATTGGCATTCGGTAGGATTCGAACCCGCACTAAACGAAAGCACGCTGGATTACAAGCCCAACGCCGTAACCACTCGGTCAAACGAGGCGGTTGCCAGAATACACTTCTGTCTAGCTTTTGATTAAGTCTTCTTTGTGGTCTGTTGCAGCTCTTCTACTGTTTACCATATCAATGACATTTTGTTCCTTGCTGGATTGATGGAAATAAATATGTGAAAGGAATAAAGAAGTATGATATTCTATTCTATTTGGCAAATAATTATCCTTTCTAAAGGCTCCCACACACGATCATTTTTACTTGTCAAGTAAAACCATCAGTCCGACTGATCAGTCAAAAAGGATCATATGTGGGGGTATCAGTCCGCTTTTTCATCAAGTAAAAGATCCACACACACGATCCCTATTGACTAATCAGTCGGACTGATGGCTTTACTTGACAAGTAAAAATGATTGTGTGTAGGGGCCTTAAAAAGGAGATGAATCGTCCGCATACAAAAACCTTGACCATGGCGAACCCAAACAAAAATATCAGAGCAAGTTGGAAGAATTATTACTTGCATGTTATGGCATCTGGTACTCACCTATTTCGTTTAGCAGTTATCCTATACATATTTCTCATTGAATCCGAGAACACTCATTTTCTCAAATCATGTTTGTGCATACGCAAAGAGAAGGGAGATTTGTTGCAACAATAATTGTTAAAATCTTTGTTGGTTTCCTGCAATGGATGCACTCTAATAAATCAGAGCTTTCTAGACACATTTTGAACACCAATTTTGACACGGGCTTCGGTGGAAGGTTCCCTTCGGAACATTTTTGGAACATTCAGTGTGTTCTTGGAACACTATTTTTGTCACAAATTTGGAACACACAGACGATTTGGAGCACATGAAGTGTTCCAAATGGCTTATGTGTTTCAATATGCTTAGGAGCTCGTTTTGTTACTGGAAAGTATTCTCGCCACAGCAGTGTGTCTGACATGATATCTAAATTAAACTGGACTCCGCTACATATCAGAAAAAAAATCAGCAGGATAATATGTCTTTTCAAAGTTGTCTCCAATGTTGGTGGTTGGGGTGAATTGTTGCCACTAATTCAGAGATTTCATTCAGAGATTTTCAGAGATGAATTCAGAGATGAAATTCAGAGATGAAATTCAGAGATGAATTCATAGAATTCGAATTCATTCAGAAATGAATTCACATTCATTTCGCGGCATGACCACCAATTTAAAATAAGAACTCTTTCATGCCCCAGAACTAATGTTGAGAAATTTTCTTTTCTTCGGAGAACGATTACTGACTGGAATTCGTTACCTGCAAAAAATTTTAAAACTCCAATTTCTATAGATCTGCTGAAAGCACGTCTTTACGCATTCTTATGGGAGATCCATCCATTAGATCATTTTCGCCTTTTACAGCTCTGCATTTCAATTCCACTCTAACCTTTACTTGCTGTCGTTTGGTTTTTTCGTTTCGTCTTGAATGATATGAGGTTCTCTTGTGCTTCTAACATTTATTTTTGTAAGTTGCTGTTTTTATGAAACGGGGCCAAGCCCTAAAATACGTAAACAATTCAATTCAATTTAATTAAAAAATCTGCGACAGAAAAAATGCGCTCAAAAAAGCGTGTAAGCATGTCTATTCTGGCCGCCCAAATACCCGCAATTGTGATCCACGGGGAATGTTTCCCGTTTCCCAGCATATGCACTCATCTCAAAAAATTCTGTACACAGGCGTTCAATACCACCTCAGGCGCCATATCAAATCAAGAATGACATGCCGAAGATGCGCCGCACATCATCATGACATTCGTGTGAGGCGTGAAACTGCGTCAAAGCCTGACAACATTTGAATACTGCTGTGTTTAGCAGACCTCTGAAACTTCTCCTGGATCCAAAGAAGTTTGGCAGGCACTGGCAGTGTATAGTGGCTGCGGAAAAAGATTACTCATACATGTGTGTTTCCCATCTAACTGTTGCCTCCGAAACTTTTTTTTTCTTTCTTTTTACTCTTATGCAGTTGGTAGAAATTAAAGCGCCAAATTGCAACGGAGCTTTCTATAGATGTCAGATTTTGACATTAGTGATGAAAGAGGATCTTTTATTTCTACAGCATGGAGTTTTTGCTAAAATCTCAAGAATGGAAATTTTCACATGTATGGGTAATCTTTTTCCGCCGCCAGTATATATACAGGCTGATTCAAAAGTAACTTAACAGTTTTGCTTTCTGTAGAATCTTTATTTCTTTATCAATATATCTATGCGTACTGTTTTAAAGATTTTGCGGGGTCTGTAGGCCCGACGTTTTTTAACAACATGGTTTTTACTATCGCCCAGCGGGTAGAGCTGGTTTTGCTGGTGGGGGAAGACGCCCGATCCTGCCGGCAAGCAGCTCAGGAGTTCAACACACGGCACTAGGCTGAAGGAGTGTCGGTGTCACATGTGGCATAGTCAGCGAGCTCCTCCAGAAATTTCGGGCAACCGGCAATATTGCAGACGCAGTCTGTGCGGCCCAAAACTGCCACCAAAGACGACACGGCCACCACCACCCTCGCCGTGTTCGAGAGAAGCCCCATCAAATCCCAGAGACGTGTGTCCGGTGAGCTCGGCATCAGTCAAGCCTCAGTTTGTCGGACTCTCAAAAAACACCACTACGAGTAGGTACCATGGGTACAAATGCTCCGGAATCCAGAACAGTTGGTACCCCAGATACCAACACTGCATCGTCTCGGAAGGCAGACAATTTGAAGATCAGATTCCGTGACACGAGAAAGGAAAGACTGTTAAGTTACTTTTGAATCACCCTGTATATACAATTGGGAAAACGACTCCAAATGTGCTCTGTCGAGAGTGCATTGGTCGTTAGTCCTCAGTGACTGTTTTTTGGACGGACAGCAACCTACGTACGTTAGGTTCATGACGTCGCTTCATTCCAACGAATGAATTCAGCAAACCCAGAAGCAGGTGGCACTCGTGGCAGGTGCAAATTTCAGCGCTGCATGTGTTCCATATGCCGGTGTCGACTGTCGAAAAGAGCTGAGCCAAAGCAGAAGGTAGGTTTAGGTTTTTTTATTCACGAGGTCACCAACCAAAGGAAGTTGGGTAAATAAAACCTTAGAGGCTACGACCGCAGGCATTGACCGACGAATTTTGAACTTCCCAAAAAAACTTCTGGCTACATGTGACGGCGGAACAAGGTAACGGACCGTATGTGGTGGTTCTGTAATTCAACATTTTAATCTGTTCATCCGCAAGAAGCAATAGTTTTAGACATCCTATAGGAACATAAATAAAGACACCACTGCGCATTCCAAAATCCGGATAAGTGAGGGAGTTTGAACGAAGCCGCTAGAACTGCAGTGCGTCTCAGGTGTTCAAAACCCAAATAAATTCCGACCCTTTCTTGATCATACATTCCAAGTTTAGTCCCAGAATAAAAAGCTGTACGCGACGCATCCCGATAGGCCTTGTTTACACGAGAGCATTTATGACACGGCACTGCGCAGGCAAGATCACGGAAGTAATAATCTGTCAATTAATAGGGACCCATATATTGGAGATTTGTGGTTCCTGAGGTTGTTCTTGTGACAACAATGCAGTCGTCACATAAAAAATATTGTTCCGACGAGCCAACAATGCTGACACCAATTTATGGGCACACTATCCATTTGTAGCGATGTAACGTAAACCAAAAATACGGAACTTATCTAAAGTCCTCGAACATATTGGTGATATACTCAGACATTCAAAATACCCGGGCCATAGGAGATTTTTGTCAGACTTTTGAAGCACAGGGCAATGTTATTCCCCACCTAGTAAACGCTGTTAAATGCATTCCTTCATGTAATGTGTTTTGCGGTGCATGCGAAATTGGGAATTTCATGGCCCCGTGCTTCAAAAGTCTGAAAAAATGGCGTATGGCCCGGGTATTCAGAATGGCTCCGTACTAAAGCACTGGTTAACACAGGGGCCATCTAATTTCAACAAGCCTTGGTGCAACTTCACGCTTCACACGAGTGTCAAGATGTTTTGCGGCGCATGCTGACATTGATTCTAAATGGAGCCCTTGTAAAAATGAACTCCTATGTTCGAAGAATTCTCTTAGGGAGTGTATACTGGCGGCGGAAAAAGATTACCCATACATATGAAAAATTTCCATTCTTGAGATTTTAGCAAAAACTCCATGCTGTAGAAATAAAAGATCCTCTTTCATCACTAATGTCAAAATCTGACATCTCTAAAAAGCTCCGTTTCAATTTGGCGCTTTAATTTCTACCAAATGCATAAGAGTAAAAAGAAAGAAGAAAAAAAGTTTCGGAGGCAACAGTTAGATGGAAAAGCACATGTGTGAGTAATCTTTTTCCGCCGCCACTATATATACAGGCACCCATTTATGGATCCCTTATTGTTTCCGTGACTGCACAAGAAGCTTGCACCCCAGCATGGCCGCTTAGGACGGGTGAGGGGTTTGAGAGGAGTTGCCTATGTCAACGCTTGAGCTATTTTTGCGCCGGTAGAGTTAGCCTGTTGTGACACGTCGGTGTTATGGGCCCATTTTAGCAGTGTTTGCATTCTGCCAGGTTGTCCCTGCTCTGAAGAGCACCAAAAATGTTCCAGCCAAATCGCTCAACAAATGTTCACAAATGTCCTCGTGTACGAAGGACTATAGAAACAATTTCTTCTTTCCAAAAGCGGAGAAGGGAAACACGCGAACGATTATTTTGCTAGTTTCCATTGTAAAATATTTTCTGTTATTAGAACGTATGCTTCCCAAGAGGCGAATACAGAATTCCCAATTCGGATGGAAAACGCCCGGGAATCCTCCGCATTTCTGTGTCGTGCACGGTGATGCAAACGTATCCCCTACGTCCGTCCGGAAGAACACAGACGGTCGTATGCACCAAAGCCACTCACCCTAACCCTAACCCTGAGCTTGAAAAAAGTCAATTCCATGTTCAGATGCACCTTTCTCAACGATGGAAAAGGAATACTGTAGTGCAGAGAAATCAAATTTTCCAACGGATTTCTTTTCATAATGTATAGAAATCTGTTGGAAATGTGTAGAAATCTGTTGGAAATAGATAGAAATCTGTTGGAAAATTTGATTTCTATGCAAAACAGTATTCCTTTTCCATCGTTGAGAAAGGTGCATCTGAACATGGAATTGACTTTTTTAAGCATATGGTTAGGATTAGGGTTAGTCGCTTTGGTTCCTACGACCGAGAGTTTTCTGGGTTGCGAGGAAGGCTCACTGGACACCAGGAAAGCGTGTTGCCATGGGATCAATGGCGGCATTACCCTCTACCTCACTGGACCAGCCCGGCCCATCTTTTTGCTCGACCCGATTATGGCAGGACAAGTGCATGTGACAATAGTCGATAAATACCGTTCACGAACTCATTTACGGCGGGGTTAACGTAAACTCCGAGTTGCGTGGTAAAATTTCGCCATTTACTTATTCAATGGGAGAAATTATCTACCTCAGCGAGGCTGCTTCACCTCGGCGCTCCGCCGTTAATGATGGCGAAGGAATCTCGCCTCCACCTCTGAAGAAAAATGAGAAATTATTTTTTCTCTCGGTGGAGAAATTCGTTGGCAAATGGGAGATTTTTCACTCCGGTGGGGAATCCCAGCTTCCAAAACAAGCCTTGTCGCATGCAGCGGGTCCTGGGCGAAATTTTAGGAAATCCATCATTTTCCGATGTGTTTCCCCCGGAGTGAAAAACGCTCTGTCTTCTTCACTGCTTCCGCCAAAGTCCAAAAAATCGGCCACAATTTCAATGGTGCGGAAATCCGCGACACTTTTCCGAGATACCACTCCGCATCAAAATTTGTGCAAAAAATTCCATCGCAACACCAGTGAGACGGAAATCCCCTAACTTTTTCAAGTGGTAAACCACTTCAACTTTATTAATGTGTGTTGAATACCCGTTTCGAGAAAAGGGGAAAAATGAACTCATTTTCTCAGTCCGGAAATATTCCACGGCAACACCGATGAGGCGAAGATCTCCTTTCTTTTTCAAGAGGTATGCAACCCACATCGACTTTAATAACGTGTGTTGCATACCCGTTTCGAGAAAAGGGGAAAAATGACTTCATTTTCTCAGTCCGGAAATATTCTACCGCAACACCGATGAGGCGGAAATCCCCTAACTTTTTCAAGTGGTATGCAACCCACTTCGACTTTATTAATCTGTGTTGCATACCCTGTAGGGATAGCGGTTCCATTTCACGGAACAAAACTGTGTCAAATCATTTTTTAAAACTTCAATTCAATTCAAAACTTCAATTCAAACTAAAATCAATAATTGAGATCAAGCACGTGTGCCATAAAAAATCAAAAACGAAGTGTTCACCTCCGTTTTGCCAATTTACGTTTTTCTGCTTCCCGACGGGATTGCCGCATTTTGAAAACCCTGCCTGCAGAAGTGGCGTGTTTTTT
>JASGXE010014085.1:0-12393 GCA_030068105.1 Sinentomon sp. SZTP_YWyxl | reverse complement strand
TGGGCGCACCGCCCTTAAAAGTTTTCGCAAGTGCAAGGAGTAGCAGATGCGTTTTTGACCCCTCTCCATTCCCAAATGAGTGCCTTCATCGTGTGCAGGCAGAATCACCGGCCCACCCTGTTGCGATTGCATTTGCCAAAGTTACAATGGATGCTTATTATTGACGCGTCATCCACACAGACTGAACGCTGAAAACGTTTTTGAAAATTTTCAAGATATTGCTTGCAGATAAGCGGAGTCCAACCGCACCGCAGGTGTTCGAAAGCAGAGCTACGTCTGTTCACTGGACACGGCCACTTGCTTGCAGTGTTTTTCGTTTCCATTTTCGCCGGACACCCTTTATAAGTTTCGATAAGGATGATGGCAACAAAAAAAATCAAAAAACAGCGACAAGACTCGGAGTCTGCAGGAAATTGCTTCAGTGGCTTGATACTGAAAAATCCAGGAAGATAATTCGGTATTTTCTTCATCTTCTCTTGTGAATTGGAAAAAATATGGGATGGAGTTCAACGTTCTGAAGAAAGAGTCTTGGTTGCCTTCTGAAGAGTCGTCTTGTCGAGTGAAGTCGATTTCTCTGATTTTGGCCTTTTTCCTGCGGCCTTGTTCAATCCACAACTCCAATCTTTGTTCAATCCAATTCCTGGCGAGAATCCACAACTGAAACCAACCATTTCGCACATCTGAACGCACCACCTTCGCATATCGTGCCAACGAACATGCGGTGCAAAACGCATGCGGCAAAAAACGCACGCCGCATGCGGCGGACAAGGCACCGTCTGTACCCACCTTCATGAATACACCTTTCCGAAGCGATTTCCGGCAGCAGCCTCTGTGGCCGAGTGGTCTAGACAGCATGCTGCAGCTCCGGTGGTACCCGCGGTGGTGGTTCGAATCCCACCTGGAGTAAACATTTTAGATTTTTGTTTTTCAAATACCGAAATGTTTTTTGACACCAGTATGGGCAGTTGCTGACACCAGGAAGAGGAAAGGTTGGGTTCGGTTAGGTTAGGTTAGGTTAGGTTGGGTTAGATTAGCTTTAGATGTCGTAAACGAGGTTTTAATTAGGGAAAGCACCTGATTGGTCGAGATTTATGCGATTTGTTTGGAATTTGGAAATTCGCCTCCGGACGTGATTTTCGATGTGGATGGTTCTCCTGTCTCCGCTTGTGCGAAGGCCGCCAGCGCACTGTTCGGAGGCGGCATCAAAATGCTGACAAAGGAGCATGACAAATACTTTGCGTTGATGGAAACTTGATGGGTTCTACCGATTATTTTATGATGATGAACAGTGTGACCTAATAAAAATGGCAACAATTTACACAAACAAACGACACATGTGTTCAGCTTGGTGCAGAAAACAACTCCAAGCTAAAAAAATTTAATCTAAAACTGCAAAGAAAATTTTGGGTATCACCTCAATGCTCACCATTTATCAACACAGAATTATTTTTCAATGCTCAGATTATTCAACAACAATATGCTGCATCACTTTTTTCCGAACGAGAAAAGCTCCCACGTTTAGCATGAAAAATGTTGTTTCAAAAACATTTTATTTCATTTGATATTATTCGTATTCGCAGATGTAAAAAAAAGTCCGAACTCATCGGTTCGTTTTCCAATGCGGCGGCTTCAATGCAGTTGCTTTGGCTGAATGGTGTCTACGTTTTACTGATGGACCGCTCTGAATAAAAATATTCTGTGCTTCCTCACGTGATTCTACCCAAGGTCGGTGGACTTAAAAAAGAGTGAGACGGAAAGTTGTGCTGAAAATGGAATAATTATTCTTCAGGCAATTGCTAACAAAACGAAAGAGTACATTTTGTTCGAAAATCCACCCGTCCTGGGGTTTTTGCCCATGAACGTTATCCGTTGTTTGTTGCCAGTACCAACCGGACATTCATACAACCTGACATTTTTAGGAAAAAAAGGTCGAAGTAGCGGAATTTTGACAAACATATCTCGTTCGTTCTTATTCGTTTCACACTGAGGAAAGACGTCTGCAAATGTCATCCGTGTCGAGTGATTTTTATTTTCGCACCCAAGAAATGGCTGGCCAAGCTGGACCACTTCCGGCCCCTCAGGATAGAAAAAGTATTTATGAAAGAGAGATATTTTGTCACATTTCCCACTTTTGCGAACGTTTTTGCCTAAAACCAAAAATGTACTGTTGCCATGGCAACAATAGGGACCTTTTTTGTGCAAAACCTCCAGAAGGGTTGGGTTTCTAAACAAATTTACTTTTTCATTTTTGTTTTTATTGGCATGAATAAAAATTTCCTATAAAATTTTGACATTTGTTGGATGTTTTGGGGGCATTGCTTGGATGTAAACGCTCGGAGGGTATTATGTCACTGAACTTTTTTGTTTCGCATGCTCCGTGGAACATGTCCAGAAAATTTCACCGTTCCACCGTGAATTCTCATCACCTCTAACATAATTAACCCAAATCGGCCAATTTTGGGGTACTTTGGATGGCGCAACATGGAAATGGTGGCCCGGAGCCATTCTGCGCACTGGTTAGTTTCTACTAGCTTTTCCATTTGGAACAGCCGGGTATGGTTTTCCTGGAGAATTTACGGGACGCCCTGTATGCAGATATCGTGCTTGCACAGGATTGTACATACCTCGAAGCAGGGGATTTACCAGCTTGCTTCTGTTCTTTTCTCTATTTACCGCGCTTTCAACACATTTGGTTGTAATATTCACTTTCTTTCTTGCTCAGTGCCTGACACTGAAAGTAAGAGGCTTTTCAAAACTTTTATCAAACATCACGATGTATTTTCAGCTGCAAGCAGTTCTGCATCAGTAAATAAAACCAAAACTCAGTTGAGTAAATCAGGTAAGCAGTTGCTTTTCTGGAATAAGCTCTTTCTCAGCACAATTCCGTTGTCTTTTCACCTTGTGCCTTGCTTTATTGTCCTTCTTTACCTCTGGTGTCAGACAATGAAAGTTGCAGCCTTAACAGAAATTACATCAGACAACGTTACGGTGTATTTTCAGCTCTGCCAGTCAATACAACCACAAAGACGTCGAATAATTCATTGATAGTTGCTTTTCTTAAATAAAGAAACACGTCCCTCTGAATTCATTTGTGAGTTTCCGAGTCTCTGAAGACGGCCCATTTATGATGAGTCGAAACATTTGAAGAAATATGGTTTGAAGTAACACATAAACGGCGAACAGTCAAACTGTTATTTTGTTCTGCTTGATGCAAACCCATTTCCAGACTAAAAAAAAGTTGATCTAGAAATTTTGAGTATTTCAATCCTTTTTCTGTTTAGCGAGCATAAACGGAGGACATAAAAATCGCTGAAAAAAGTCTTCCCCAGCAGGAACTGGTGATGGAAGGCCGAACATGTCGGGCCATTTCATAAGCCGTGAGGTTTCTCGGGGTTGGCACAGCATTCCGGTCTTTAATACACCCGGCCGGCTGATTAAATGCTTAACTCCAGCCACCGAATCATTTGTCTTCCAAGCGAAATTTTGCTCCAACTTTCACCAATATGCCGAGATCGGTCAATAGTATTCAGTGCAGGCTATAATTCCTGACAGATAAATCAGCATTTAGGCTCAACAACTCCATCGGATCGCATGTCATAGGCGCTGACGAAAAAAAGTTTTTAATTCTCCGAACGATATCAAGTATTCGAAATTCTCCGACACGAGTTGACTTACAATCACTTTCACCACATCCACAAAAAGATTACCGTTCTTTGAAAACGTCAATGACCCACGATTTTCAATAAATTAAAAATGATAAAATCGAAAAATACAGCTGGAAACACATGTGAGTTTTTAAACGAAATAATTTCTTGAATCCATAAGGCCACTCAGAACATCTAGAACGTTTCAAGAGTACTATTTCAATCAATCTCTTCGCTGGGATGAGAGCCTAGGAGAGCGAGCAAGGGAATGGTCAGGGAATGGTCAGGGAATGGTCTGGGAATGGTCAGGGAATGGTCTGGGAATGGTCAGGGAATGGTCAGGGAATGGTCAGGGAATGGTCAGGGAATGGTCATGGAATGGTCAGGGAATGGTCAGGGAATGGTGAGGGAATGGTCAGGGAATGGTAGGGAATGGTCAGGGAATGGTCAGGGAATGGTCAGGGAATGGTCAGAGAAAGGTCAGGGAATGGTCAGGACATTGGCGGGTGAGTGGAAGAGAAGAATATGTTGCCTCCGTTGATTTCCATTTTTAGTTTTCCGAACGCATCCAGTGAGACGGACCTCCAAGTCGCTGGACTACAAGAGCACGCCACAATTCCCAGGTTTTGCATTTCCATTCGACTGATTGCAGCAATCAATCAACCGTGATCGAAGCTTTCGACTGGCCAACGTTTCCGGCACTTCCACCCTTTGCAAACCTTCGACAAATTAGAAATGCCGGAAACTTTTCGGACGAATCTTTAGCATCCTATGATCAGTCGACAACGTTTTGGACGAATGAGTCCACGAAGACGAAAAGATTGACCGACAAGAGGATAATTGAGGGACGGCCTTTTGGTCTTGTTTTTTTTTAAATTGACACCCATATGTAGTTTTCGACACCAAAGTCCAAATGATGAATAATGATATCTCTTTGACGAATAAAAAGTATGCCGGATCACAAAGTGACATTCACTGAAGGTTAATTTTTCCAGTTCGACATTAATTTGGCTCGATGAGACGGCAGAGTTCCACATGACTTTGGCTCGACGTGGCAATTTTCCAACATAGGCCCTAAAGTTCCCTTTTTGTCTTTTGTCGTCTGCCCATTCTTCAACTGGATCAATCATCTCCAAATTACAAAAACCCAACACTGTGTTTTTTTCTATTGTTATTATAATTATTTGTTTCAATCGAAATCACACAAACCAGTGAAGTACAAAAGAAGAACAAAAAAACGTTACGAGAGAAAAATTGACATTCCTACTTACCAGCAATGCATTCGTCATTTGTGACTTTTCAAATCGTTGGGTTTTTTGGGTTCAGGTAAGTCCATGATCACAAGTCAAATTGGAATTGCAAAAATGTGCATGAACATTTCAATTCAGAAATCATCATCACCAATAAAAGAAGTCAGCCATAAGTCAATTTGGTAACCCTATAGACAAAATCGCAGATGTCGAAACCATCGCATAGCAGGAAAGAAACAAAACAAATGCAATTGTTTGGGTACACTGCCTGTCATTTTTTCTTACGAATTAACCTGCCTGTCTGATTTTTTCAATGTTCCTCAAGGAAATATTACATCAGGTAGCAAGAGTTAAAATAATGTTTAACTTTTTGGAATTAATCGCTCCAATGATGCAGCTGCCTTGAGGTAGGACATAAAGTGCTAGAGGAGTCAAAATGACTCCCTTAATGTATAAGGTGAGAGGTTTCACAACTGTCTATCCTGACTGTCGACAAAAAAGGACTTTCCAGTAGCACATAACGACACCAGATGATGCTCAAAGATCACTCCCCATGTTTTGTCTTTCCCAACAAAACTCCCCATGTTTTGTCTTACCATATCCATCCGCTCTAGTAAAAAACTCAACAGAGAGATAAATACGCGATATTTGAAGTCTGCACGCAGAAATTATCTGCTTTAAGAAACTCCGCGTGATAATTTTTAAACTTTGGCAAAACTCAGAGAAGTAAGCCTGGTCTGATTTTTTGGCTCAAGAACACAGGAAATTGTTTGTGGCATGAAATCTCTGCATTAATTGTTTACGACTTTTCGGGTGTACAAAGAATTCCAGTTCACTACAGACGATTAAATCAGGAATTTTAATTTATTCTCAAAATTTATCATGCTCATGAATTTGAATTCACAGTGAAACGAACGGCAAATTTGATTATTGCGGTCTCCAATATCCAACTTTTCATCGATTCATTTCTTCTGAAGCGCGTATTTAAAAACATTGTTTGAACATGTTTTTCCTTCACGTCCCTGAGGTAAGAACATGCTGGATTCTCGGCTCTTTGCAGTGCAACGGCAAAGGCTGGCAGTTGCCTCACTTGAATGGGGGCAAACGTTTGCTGATCACTCTGAACGAAAAGAGTCAGAGCTTACCCAAGTGACCAACGTGGGGTCTTTAAAGAATGAAATTCGCCCTATCCAAAGGAAAATTATCTGCCAATGAGAAAATGTGTATGATAAAAGTACGAGAGGATAGTGAAACCAAAAATCACTTGGTGGCGCAAAACATCAAACCTGATATTCCGAAAAGCGAAATTTGGTGGCGCAAAACATCAAACCTGATATTCCGAAAAGCGAAATTTGGTGGCGCAAAACATCAAACCTGATATTCCGAAATGCGAAACTCGTCCGGCACAATCTGCTCTAGCAGTTGGCAGGCTTAACGTGCAGCGGCATTTCATGTTATCTGATGTTGATTGGGTGCGCAGAGAGTCTCCGTTGTTTTTATTGCGAGAATCCGCTTACTGATTTCCAAGAATATCCAGCCGTCGAAAGATGTAGCATACTTCCATGCACTGATTGTCCCTGCTTTCCTGGGGAACAATATTCAGACTTTCCAATTTGTTTTAAAGTGTTGTTATAACCCGAAAGGTGTGAGGCGCATCGTTAATTAGCTGTCTACTGGGCATTCTTCAGATCATGCATGTTGAAATCTGAGTGCAGGCCCACAACTTGACAAGAGCGTCGTAAAATGAAAAGGAGAAAGGGCCTCAGGAAGAGTTAATCCTCGAAAGAAACCGCCAAGAATGTTGACTAAGACAAAACTTTTTGCACTCACTAAATGATAACAAAGTGACACTGGAACAATCAGGATGCGGATTGTGGATAACTGTGTAATCTAGACACAAATTCTGACCCTCAAAACTTTTACCTGTTTTCAATCTCCTTACTCGTTATGTACCGATATCATGCACTTCAAGAGGATTTTAAGACAAAACAGGGGATTTACCACCGTTGCTTCTGTTCTTATCTCTATTTGTCTCTCAGCACTTTTTATTGTAACATTCACCTTCTTTCTTGCAAGTGTGTGATACTGTAAATTATTGCCTCTGCATGAATTTCAACAAATAACGTCATGCTGTATTTTCAGCTGGAAGCAGTGCTACCTCAGTTTCGGCAACTACATCTCAGTTGAAGAAATCAGGTAAGCAGTTGCATGTCTGAAATAAAAACTTTTCTCCACACATTTCTGTTGTCGTTTTTTACTTGGCCGTTGCTTGCTCCTTCCTTTAGCATCTAGTGTCTGACAATCAAAGATACTCAGACAATCTCAGAAATTACATCAAACAACGTCTCGATGTATTTTCAGCTACAAGCAGTGCTGTACCAGTCAATACATCCACAAAGTCCTCGAATAATTCATGTAAGTAGTTGCTTTTCAGGAATAATGCTACACATATACGTCGGCATTTGTTTATGCATTTTCAAACCTCTCTAAACATGGCCCATTTATGATCAGTCGAATCATTTCAAGAAATAAAAATTGTCGAAATTAAACACCAGCGAAGACGAATTAAACTGTTATTTTGTTCTCAATGCAAAACCCAACTACAGACTAAAAAAAATTATATACTAGTTGATGTAGAAAATTCTGCGTATTTCATTCCCTTTTCTGTTCAACAAGCATATGCGGAAACGAAAAGAGCCTTGTGACAGCAGCCCTCACGAGTCATTGTATCACGTTTGAGGTTTTGCTCAGGGTTTGCACATTTCACGAACTTTTATATACCGTGCCAGCTGAGTGAATATCAATTAACTACAACCGACTAAACACTTGGCTTCCAAGCGATATTTTGTCCCAATTATTGCAAGTACATCGAGATCGGTCATGCGGCCATTGCAAGCTGCGATTCTTAACCGTTAAGTAGGCATTCTTACCGCAAAAGCTGACTTAGAGCTTGCATTCTGCGAGTCAGGTCTGTCAGTAGGTCCTCACTTTCGCATGAACGACATAAAGTGTAATGGGAAAAGGGGCTCCGAAAAGATTTCGTCTCGAGAAACCGGAAAGAAAACCTATACCGGGCACAAATCCAAGCATAAAAATAATTGGAAATGTATTTCGGTCTTGTGGTTTAACATCCGCTGCCTCAGTTCTCATCTCTATTGGTCGTGCGTTCAACACCTTTTTAAACTGTTATTATCCTCGCCTGCATGACTTATTCACTTCCTGAACATTAAGTGCCTGACAATGAAAGTTACTGCCTTTGCAAAACTTACATCAAGTAAAGTCACTATTTATTTTCAGCTCCATCCGGCACTGTGAAATCCAAGAACACAACACCGAAATTGAATACTCCAGGTAAGGATTTGTCTTTCTGAAATCATAAAACATACGTCTGCTTTCCGCCTTGGAAAGCATACCTTTTCGAACTCTGAATGCTAACGAAGAGAATTCATGAAGAATTAAAGCGTTAAAGGTAATTAATAAATTGCTGCAATGCACAACTTAGTTGTTCTGCATGGTGTAAAAAGCAACTCCCACACAAAAATCGATGATTATCAAGAACCCTTTAAGTATCACCGCCATGTCTGCCAGATCAAGCACCGAATTATTGTTCTAAACACAGAGCCTTGTGTCCAGGAACGCGCAGTTTTTTCCATCAAAAAACATTACATTTCTTTCTTGGTACTTTACCAGGCATTACCTGGCGAAACACCGTAAACATTGTTTCTCGTTTTCGATTCAATCATATCCTGTCATGTTCTGTGCCGAAAGAAGAAGAAAAACGTCTCCGTAGAAATTTATGGGCCTATTTTATATCCACACATTCAAAAAACTGTTTGAAAAATTCCATTCATTTTATCAGAATTTGCGATAACAAATGGCTGGACTGTTCAGCTTTCAGAAATGTAAATTATGGGAAAATAGTTATGATGATAATAATTTACAACCATGGTGAGCAATACAATGCCACGTGATGGAGGGGAAAAAGGGCAGAAATGCATAAAAGAGCGCATCATGTAGGTACCTACATCAGAACACAAAAACAACAATTGGATAGGTACAACTGTTTCTGGTGCAAAATCGCTAGAAATCGTAATGAAACTTCACTAGCCACACAAGAATAGAACAGTATTGAACAATGAAAGCAAGCTATGACCTTTGAAAGAGTTGTCATCATTTCATGACAACTTTGTTAAGTTTGTTAAGTTTGTTAAGTTGTAACAAGTTTGTTAAGTTCGAAGGGTTTCTCTGTTGAAGCCATCTTTCTTGTTCGCCTTGAACCATT
Source organism: Sinentomon sp. SZTP_YWyxl (assembly GCA_030068105.1). Lineage (NCBI taxonomy): Eukaryota > Metazoa > Arthropoda > Protura > Sinentomata > Sinentomidae > Sinentomon > Sinentomon sp. SZTP_YWyxl. Next base: position 3,217 of record JASGXE010014085.1, on the reverse strand, counting down.
CGATTATGTAAATCTCATGCCGTTGTCGAAGAAGTTGAAAGTTTGCCGAAGTGTGCCCCATTATGCTTCTTTCACAAAACGTATTTCTTACAGAATCATCATTTTTCCATTCTTGATTATGGAGATGTTGTTTAGGACCCGTTTCTCCTTTGTAAAATTGGGTTTTATGAAAATCTCCAGCGTAGTGCTGCCGCTGAATTAACCACATGGAATTAACCAGGGACCCAGACTCTTCAGTAACCATGTCGGAATTGGCCGTGAGAAACTTCATGCCCAGAGGGAATGAAGTTTGTTTTTTTTTTGTTTTTCTTAAATACGCGTGGATTATGAAATTTTCTTCCCACATCCGCATTTTGAGCCCGATTTACCAAAATGATGATCACTATTCAAATACCGATTCGGGTACCTGATTTGCTATTTATCTTTCTCTTTGCCGTCTGGTGCTCAAACTTGTACACGTTAACGTAAGCGAAAACCTACATATTCAAGCACAGGTTGACATATTCGCATGAAGGACTGCGAATCTTTTAGTTAATGAAACGAAATAAAATTATAAAATTTAGAACTGCATTTTTCTTGTATTACATTTGAACCTCCCTGTCTTCCCGTTAACTTCCATTGAACACCTTCAAAAGATTTATTTTTCTCATCTATCTCCAATAATTTATGTAGAAGCACCCACCAAGAAGGAGACACAAGCAAGTAAGCATTTTTAGGCCGAAACTTTATGTGATTCGATTCGATTAGATTGGATTAGAATAGACTAGGTTCGATTGGATTGGGTTGGTTTGGATTGGGATGCTTTGGATTGGATTGGATTGGATTGGATTGGATTGGATTGGATTGGTTTGGTATGGTTTGGTTTGGTTTGGTTGGTTTGGTTTGGTTTGGTTTGGTTTGGTTTGGTTATAGGTATGGTTTGGTTTGGTTGGTTTGGTTGGTTTGGTTTGGTTTGGTTTGGTTTGGTTTTGGTTTGGTTTGGTTTGGTTTGGTTTGGTTTGGTTTGGTTTGGTTTGGTTTGGTTTGGTTTGGTTTGGTTTGGTTTGGTTTGGTTTGGTTTGGTTTGGTTTGGTTTGGTTTGGTTTGGTTTGGTTTGGTTTGGTTTGGTTTTTGGTTTGGTTTTGGTTTTTTGGTTTGGTTTGTTTAGAGGTTTGTTTTTGGTTTTTGGTTTGGTTTGGTTTTTTGGTTTGGTTTGGTTTGGTTTGGTTTGGTTTGGTTTGGTTTTGTTGTTTTGGTTTGGTTTGGTTTGGTTTTTTGGTTTTGGTTTTTGGTTTTTGTTTTGGTTTTGTTTTGTTTGGTTTTTTGGTTGTTTGTTTTGTTTGGTTTTTTTTTTTTTTTTTTGTTTGGTTTTTTTTTTTTTTTTTGTTTTTTTTTTTTGGTTTGGTTTTTGGTTTTTTTTTTGGTTTGGTTTGTTTTTTTTTTTTTTGGTTTTTCGTTTGGTTTTTTTGGTTTGGTTCGGATTGGATTGGATTAGATTGGATTGGATTGGGTTGGTTTGAATTGGATTGGATTCGATTGGATTGGATTGGATTGGATTGGATTGGATTGTTTGGTTTGGTTTGGATCGGATCGGATCGGATTGGATTGGATTGGTTTGATGTGGATTGGATTGGATTGGATTGGATTGGATTGGATTGGATTGGATTGGATTGGATTGGATTGGATTGGATTGGATTGGATTGGTTTGGATTGGATTGGATTGGATTGGTTTGGATTGGATTGGATTTGGTGTGGTTTGATTTCGATTGATTGGATTGGATTGGATTGCTTTGGATTGGTTTGGATTGGATAGGATTCGATTGGACTGAATTGGATCGGATTGGATTGGATTGGGTTGGATTGGATTTGATTGGACTGGATTGGCTTGGATTGGATTGGATTGGATTGGATTGAATTGGTTTGGATAGGATTTGATTGGGTTGGGTTGGATTGCTTTGGATTTGATTGGATTGGATTGGATTGGATTGGATTGGATTGGATTGGATTGGATTGGATTGGATTGGATTGGATTGGATTGCATTGGATAGGATTGGAATAGATTGGATTGGATTGGGTTGGTTTGGATTGGATTGGATAAAGTGCCCATCGTGCGGAGCAACTGGAGGTTGTTTGGTGTTGATGTTGTTCCTTTCGCCTATGGTAATCAGACGTGCCGACTGCAATTAAATGCAGAAATTATCGCGGTCACAGGAGATACGGTTGTTGTTCTGAACGGAGGGCATTTGCATCGATGTTCTCCTGGGTCCGCTTTATGTTACATTCCTGCACTTCAAGCCGACGATCTAATGACCACCGCCTGCATACGTCGTCTTTTTGGACAACTGCCTCTGAGGGATATTCTTCACTCTTGCCCGATGACATGTCATCCGGATTCTACGGAGCGGGTGGTGCAAACGGACGAAAGAACATTTTCCCTCCTGCATTATCCCTCTCCCGTCGAGATACATTGCCACCACTTAGTCTCCGGATATTGGGGCTCTTTTGGTAGTCCTGTCTTGCAATTGTTCAATTCTTCTACACCCTTCTCAGCCTGGATCCCCCAGACACATTCACCCGTCCTTCCCCTGCGGCGCTTCGATGCCTGTTTCACGCAAGGTGGTCCACGTCATACCCTTCCCATGGTCTCGTCACTTGGATTCTATTTTGGTGATTGGTGAGGGCCTCTTACACGGACCATTCTATTCGGACCTTCATCATCTTTTCAACTACAACTGGACTGCTGATATCCCATTGTATAATTTCTCAACGTTCTCCAAAGAGGTTGATTTACCGGACCCGCCGTCTTTCATGGCGTTTGATACCCATCTATGGTACTCTGGATTTTCTCTTCTATGGATGCTCCTCGTCACGCTGGCGCTCTTACACCTCACGTTTTACGTCGGCGCTGTCCCGTCTCCCACTTGTCTGCGCCGTTTTTACCCACGTCCTCGGCCTCTTTTCGCTCCTTCCCTTAGATTAACGCGGTATGATGACCACCTGCGACCGACCTTTCGTGCTCAGGGAATCTCTACTCCACTTCCGGCAACTCCTCCTCGGAGACGTTCTGCGTCACCGGCTCTTGAGCATATTCCTGGTTTCTAATTTCCTGCAACTTTAAATGGCTTTGAATGAATCTTGCGCCATCTACCACACTCTTCTGATGGCGTTGCAGGTTCTGTAGTTTTCTGTCCTTTCCACGTCTCCCACACGTGGATCTCGAATCTTACGTTCATTGAAT
>JASGXE010014084.1:0-13398 GCA_030068105.1 Sinentomon sp. SZTP_YWyxl | reverse complement strand
TGCAAATTGTTGATGTCGACCTTGACCCATTGCTCGCATCAGCGATCAGGATTTCCAAACACAAATTTTGCCACAGATATGCGGGCTGTTTCTGCAACTGTGAATCAATGGAAATGAAATGACCTTGGATCGCATATAGCTAACACCTGAATCATTCATGCAGAGTTCACATGCCAGCCATTGCACTGTTGCAGCAGCCAGTCTGGCATCAAAACGGTTGGCCTGCTTTGAGAGAGCGACGCAGTAAAACTGAAGAAGGAAATTGGCTCACGTGATGTCGCAAAAAGTTCCGCTGCTCCTGAAAGACCTATTCCGATCGAACAATGTCAATTTTATTAAACTTCACAATTAGAAGATAAAGCATCTGCGTTGGGTTGGTTAGGTTGGGGCAGGTTAGGATAGATTTAGGGTTAGGTCAGGTATAGGTTGGGTTAGGTTGGTTGGTTAGGTTGGGTTAGGTTTGGCTGGGTTAATTGAGTTTAATATGCTTTACGCCAGCATACGGAAGTCCAGCAGCTGGTTCATCCGCAGCATCTTTTTTGAGTGTCAATTTCTGGTATTCTCCCTGTTGGTGAAACACGACCTTTTATTTGCTCCACCGTCTGGAGATGGGTATCAACCTTCTGGTAGGTGCCCGCCTATCACTTAATCAATCAATCAATCAATCATTTTAATTTGCTAATTTGGTGCAAATACATAATTATAACGAGCAAAAATAATATTTTTTTACAATAAATGTCAAGCGAGTGGTAAATACATTGACAGAATGACATAAGCAGGTGGGAAGAAAAAAAGAAAAGAATGAAAGATGTATAAGTGAACTTTCGTGTAAAGAAACGGTGCAGACGGTTACTTGTTCTCAAACTACTTGCAAGTGGCCGCCTATTTCTTTGTTGACAACCTTTTTTCGTGTGTCAGCCACAAAGAGGGAGAAGGGATAATTCTATCTATCCGAGAACTGACTGGGTTAAAATGAATGTGATAGGGCAGGCACCTATAACGCTCCAAAAGCCTTCGATTGTCGCCAATTGTCTCGAATGACCCCACCACTGTGTGGTTGCGAAAGAACTGCTATACAACCTTTCAAACAGTCCAGCTGATGCGGGCTGGTTGGTTGGTTCGGGCACGAATATATTTCTTGCGTCACGAAAAATTGTTCCTGATTGGAAAAAGAAAAGAAAGCATTTCTTCATGACATGCGATGAATGTGATGGCGTTGATTTGAGATGCGGTAGAAAGATGGGGTGTCTATCGTGGATGAGATAGACAGGTCTTTGTATCTGTTACCATTTGTGTGTTACACATTACAATTAGCTCTCCAGCCGCATCTTAAACCGCCGCATGCGCCGCATCTTGAGTCACCGCATCTTAAAAGAGGCAGGGATGCTCAATTATTTTTTGTCCATATGCCTGATTTTGTTTCTCTTCACATTTTCATTTTTTGTTTCTGTTTTAATTTTATATTTTTTGTTTCTGTTATTAGGTATTTTATTTTTTATCTAACCCAATCTAACCTGTGAAGAACCAATGTTTTTGATAAGCTGGTTCTGGTGGTCGTCTGGATAAGCTGGTCGTCTGGTGATCTGGTTCGACAAATTGCCAAATCTATCCAACCTAACCTCGCTGAATTACAGTAAAGCTAGGTTAGGTTAGATTAGGTTACAGCAAGATTTGGTTATTGGATTGGGCTTGGTTATAGGCGAGATAAAGCGAAATTAAAAAGCAATTACAGAAACAAAAAATAATGCAAACAAAAACACAAAATGCATGTGGAGAAAGAAGTTGAGCATCCCGTCTCAACACTTTGACGGCACGAGCTAAACGCTGGCGATCAATTTCCAAAACACGCCTCTTTGGCATGGTTCAAACCGAGTGCCTGCAGCCTGCAACTGATGAGATATTCGGGGCATTTCTCAAACATTCGAACAACAAAATGAAATTCCACTCAGGTTTTGTCAAAGTCCCAAATCCAATTCGACGATTTTGCGCAGACCGGCCATGTGTGATTGCAACTGCCTTCCTTCCGTTTCATATCTTATCATCTGCATCTTCAAGTCATCATTTTTTCCACATTTCTTCTGAAGGGCCTCGACTGAGTCAATTTTATTTTCATATGCTGCGAAAAAAGCAGAATGATTCAAACATGCTCTCTCTCCCCTTCCGTTGCTCGCGTGCTTGCTCTGCTCGAGCAGTAGCAGTGGCCGCAGGTAAAACCATTCACTTGCTACAACTGAATGTGAAGCCTGCCTGTCTTCCTGCAGCTTGTTTGTCATGGTGAAGAGGTATGGCTGGGCTTTGCTTAAAAAGGGTGTCTCTTTTAATATGAATCTGCGCGAATGCGGATCAATTAAAAGGGTTGGCCATTTCCCATTTTTGTCACAGTGGTTGGTGATTGTTCGCAACTTCAGCTGATCGAGAAAACAGATTGCAGTTCCAAAGACCTGTCTGTCACAGCAAAATGTCATTGCTCCGATTCCGAGATGTGGTAGATGCTGTGGTGGATACATTTTTGGAATTGTTCAAACTGTTGCCGAAAACAAGATGCACGCTTCAAAAGGCTGCTAAAATTAGTCCATAGAAAAAAAAACAAAACCTTTTCCAGAACAATTTTTGTTTGAAAACACTCTCACATTAAAAGACACACCCTTTTGACACGCAATCTGCGGGAATGAAATTATCAACGTTGAGTGAGCCCATGATTCCGCTTCGAATCAGCTGTCCAGACGAACCAGATGAACCACTGATGTCGTCACAGCGCGTGAGAGAGGCAAAACGTTTGTTCAATTGCGCAAAACGGAATTGCTCATTCACATTCAGCCTTCCTTAATTCTTCGCATCTGCATATGCAAGCGATAAACGACTTGCCCAGACACAAGCATTGGTGCTCTTTTGTTTTATCTTCATCAGGCTTTGGAGGAAAAAAGCAAAAATCAACAATCGTTGTTCGACTTTTCAAGAAAAAAGGCGAAAGAAGGGTAACAGTTCCAAAGACCTGACTACCGCCTCAGCCGCCTCCTCCGCCTCATCCGATTTGCCGGACCATGCTATGGCGATTGAGGAGGCTGAGGCGGATGAGGAGGCTGAGGCGGATGTGGAGGATGAGGCGGTAAACAGGTCTTTGGAACTGTCACTCGACTTTGTAGATTTGACTTTTGCAAATTGCGTGTTTGAACGGCCCTGCAGGCTCCGGGATAGTTGATAATTTAAACTCAGAGAGAGGCGGTGGGGCTATCCCCACAGCACAGAGATCGAACAACATTCTCGGTTGGGCACCGGTGACTGGGGCAGAACGAACTGAGGCAGAAGTGGACTGAGGCAGAAGTGGACTGGGGCAGAATTTTTGCATTTTTGGAGGCTGATTTTTTTCACTTCTCCGGGTTAGGTTAGGTCAGGTTAGGTTAAGTTAAGTTAGGACAGGTGTAAGCTACCACCTCCATGCAAAAACACCCTCCAAAACTTCCTCCTTTTTCCAATTCTACCTCAGTCCAATTCTGCCTCAGTCCGTTCTATCCCAGTCCCCCGATCCTATTTTGGTCCCACCCACCACTGGGCCACCAGAGAAAGATGCAGATTTGACAGATTGAGTCAGTGGGCCAATCTGGTGTTTAGCTTGACACAAGGATGCTTTGGTTTGTGTGATGCTGGTTTTTGGCGAGAAAGAGGCCTTCAAAAACCTTTCGTCTTTTGTCCAACTGCACGCATTTTCAGAGCAACCGATCCCTCGGTTGCTCTGAAAATGCGTGCAGTTGGACAAAAGACGAAAGGTTTTTGAAGGCCTCTTTCTCGCCAAAAACCAGCATCACACAAACCAAAGCATCCTTGTGTCAAGCTAAACACCAGATTGGCCCACTGACTCAATCTGTCAAATCTGCATCTTTCGCTGGTGGCCCAGTGGTGGGTGCGACCAAAATAACAAATTTGGGCAACCAAGAATATTGTTCTGACTCTGTGCTGTGGGGATGCCCACCGCCTCTCTGAGAAAATCATCCGATCGACCATCACGGAGCCTGCAGGGCCGTTCAAACACGCAATTTGGAAAAGTCAAATCTGCAAAGTCGAGTGACAGTTCCAAAGACCTGTTTACCGCCTCATCCCCGCCTCAGCCTTCTCCCTCCTCATCCGCCTCAGCCTCCTCATCCGCCTCAGTCTCCTCATCCGCCATAGCATGGTCCGACAAATCGGATGAGGCGGCTGAGGCGGGGATGAGGCGGTAGTCAGGTCTTTGGAAATGTTACCGAAAAAAGGAGAAGTGCATCATTTTGCTAGGCCGGCCAAACATGAATCATTCATTCAGATTTGACATGCAATGCAAGACATGCCACTGCCCCAACAATCAGGCTGAGGTCAGAACGGAATCGGCTGCTTGAGACAGCGACGAAGAATTGCTGAACAAGAAATTGCGCTCCTGGCATGCTGCAGAAGTTCCGCTGCTCCAGACATTCTCATTCCGACAAGGTAAAAAAGGTGCTGAAAGAAACGCATAACCGAACTTAACCGAAATTAACCTAACAAACCTCAGGAAATATACCTGAACAAACGTTGGGTTAGATTAAGCTAGGTTAGGTTAGGTTGGGTTCCTATTGGCGTGAAGATTAGACTCATCCTGTATTGAGAGAACCATTGAAACAAAAAATCAATAAAACCATTTTTATCAGACGACACCTCGGCACCTTCGGATGCATCGGTCAGCGTCGGATGCATCGGAAGCGCAGGATACATCGGAAGCGTCGGATGCATCGGAAGCGTCCGATGCATCAGAAGGCAGCATCGGATGCATCGCAAGCGTCGGAAGCATCGGCATAGTCAGGAATTCCTAAGTTTTACCCTGATCGGAGCCAACTGTCGCTTGTTGTCTAACTGCTGCTTTGTGTCCGCGTATTTATTGTTATCAACTTTTATTCGTTGTGTCAGTCGCCAGCAGAGAGAAAGCCCAAATCCTATCCCATCGAGAACCAGCTGGCCCAGAATGAATTTGAGAGGGCAGGCATCAGCCCAGCTCCAAATTCTATCGATTGTTCGTAACCTGTCTGGAATGGCGCTAGCCCGTTTCTTGGATTCCCGTTTCTTGGACGAAAATCGTCCCGTTTCTTGGATTCCCGTTTCTTGGATTCCCGTTTCTTGGACTCCCGTTTCTTGGATTCCCGTTTCTTGGACAAAGAGGTATTGTTCATTTCAGCGAGCGATAAATGTTATACGGCTTCAAAGTAAAAAAGGGTTTAAAGCTAACTAAACCTAACCTAACCTGACCTAACCCAACCTAACCTATCCTAACATACCTATCCATACCTATCCCACCCAACCCACATCGTCCTCATCGTCCTAACCTATTTTGGCTACTTGAGCGTCTGTGAAAACTCGTCCAGTTCAACTTTTTTCCAGATGTCGGCAGGTATTCCGAGCTGCAACCGTGGTTTGCGTGGGAGTGCTCTTGGTGAGGTGGGACAAAAGGCAAAAACACCGTCATGCGCAAATAAAAACTCTCGTTCTGTAATCACCATTACGACTCCATCTAAGAAACGGGAATCCAAGAAACGGGAGCGTCCAAGAAAGGGGAATCCAAGAAAGGGGAATCCAAGAATCGGGAATCCAAGAATCGGGAATCCAAGAAACGGGAATCCAAGAAACGGGAATCCAAGAACCGGGAGACCGCGGTCTGGAATGACCACCCATTGTTTGTTTGCAAGAGAGGCACATTTTTCATCGCACTCAGCAACTGCAGTTCAGCATTGCAAACAATCCAGCTGAGGCGGCCTCGTTATCCTGACCTTGATTTCTGCGAGAGCCCACAACAATCCCGTTGACGCGCTCTCAGGTGAAATGCTCACAAACAATGCAAGATTGCTCGGCTTGAATTGATGTAAACCGATTACCAAATGCGTCTGTGCTCAGCAACCACGAGACGATAAATAGTCCCAACTCCTGCCTCGACATCCCGCTTGACCGGACCGGTGCAAGTTATCGATCTTTCTCATTCACAACGCAGCCCGCACTGCACGGACGCAAGAAAAAATTGCGTGGATGTTAGGCCCCAATCTAATTCCAGGTAATGTTACAATTAATTTTTTAATGCCTGTACCTAACAATGAAATTGAGCTCGAGCTCCATATGAGCTATGTGGGAAGCTCTGAATACAAGCACTTCCGAATGCAAGCATTTGCTATCGCATTTCCAGCATTTTTGGCAAGGGCGGTGCTTACTCTGCCACCAGCCCTTCCTAATATATGTATAATGCCCAATGCAGCCCTCAGAACCATTCGATTTCCAGTATTTCCTATCGCTACTCCCCGTTGGGATTAATTTTGAAAGCTCTGCAAAGAGCAAAAGCTGAAGGTGGTTTATTGCTGAGATATTCTGAATTGAATGAACTGAATTGATGTTCTGGTTTATTGAACAAATATTCTGATATTTGTTGATCCTTTTTTTTTTTTTGGTTATCGCAATTGGGACCCTCCGGATTCGCGCATCTGACAGAGATTCAGGCCCCGGCACCAAATAGTAGGTACGTGGCAGACGGCAGACTTTTGTGCCTTCTTGAGTATTTTTTTGCTTTTTTAATGGCCATTGAGATATGATGTAATCGATTCGAATTTGCTCTCTCCGCATCATTGTATAGCTGGCTCATTTCTAAATTCTAAATAAAATAGCGAAAATTTCGACCTGACGTTTACGGACTTGAAATGACGCAGTTAAAAAATAAAATTTTGATTCGGAACCCCCGTCCAAATTCAACTGGAAAACAGCCCGTTGAATCGGAACCACATCACGAAAATAGAATCCACCTCAAAATTCAAAGTGAAATATATAACCCGCTCAAATCTCAACCTGAAATATGTAATCCCCTCCAAAATTCAACGTAAAATGGACTCCCCTCAGAAATCAGCGAAATGTGCATGGAACCCCATCAGAATTCCACGTGAAATATGGAATGACCCTCATTTTGAGGGGGATTCCATGCCTTTGTGAGTAGTTATCAATTTATCAGGTTGAAACTTGAGAATGGTTCCATATTTCACGTTGAGATTTGATGGGGATTCCATATTTCACGTTGAATTTTGAGGGAGATTCATACATTTCACGTTTGATACTCGAGGGGGATTCCATATTTTACGTGGCATTTTTGAGGGTGTTCCATATTTAATGACGGGATTCCATGTTCAACGGGCTGTTCCCGTTGAAATCGGAAGGTGGTTTCAAATACCGCGGCATGCTTTCCGTTGAATTTTGGAGGGGGTTCCAAATTCAACGGGATTCCAAATTTTATGCAACAGTGGCCGAGTGGTCAAGGCGTGGTGCTGCTTGGCCGAGATCGTTCTCCGTTGTAAGCTTCGTTCTTCGTTTGGTAGCTCAAATTACGGGTATAGCTCTACTTCTATTCGTATAAGTCTTAGACTTATTAAGACTTAGACTTATTCGTATAAGTCTGCATCTTGGCTTTTCCTCTATCACTGTGCTTTCTTATTTTTCGTTTGTTTTCATCATTCAGTGATAGGCCCTAATTGGCGACGCACGGCATCCCTGAAGCATTTTGAAAAGATAGTAGGAACATAGTTTGATGTTTACAATGTTCCATAAACCTATTTCGTATTTTGTAGGCACGCTTTAGAAGCTGATAAACAGGAGCAAAAGCTTTTCTTACCATCCCAAATAAAAAAATACCTAACAAAAAATAAATTTTGAATTTTGAATTAATTTAATCAGTAGGCACTTTCAGGGTGACCCTTTATCGGACATACAAACAGTGGAGACGTTAAGAAAGGAAAACGAATGATCACTGAAAAAGAAACCACAAAGAACACCGAAGAAAAATTAGAATCAACAAGACAAAAGCTACCCGGCGGCCAATTTGCAAACCATCCCTGCCGCGACTTTGGATGGCAGGTCGGTGCCTCAAGGAGCATTGACTTTTCCGAGAGGGACAGGGTTAGGTCAGGTTCAGTCAGATAGCTTTAGGTAAGAAAAAACAACACATTTTTTTTCTTGCGAGTGAAGGGCCCCAATCGAGCATTCTTGCACAAAACGCCCTCTGCCATCCAAAGTCGAGTCAGGGTTTGTAAAATCACTACCCGGCGCCACTGGAGGGGGTCGAACAGCGACGAAGAATGACCACCATCATTAAGGGGTAACACAGGACTGGAAGAGCATTCCAATCATTTAAAGATCTTCCAAGAAAGGAGATCGAACTTTCCAACGTCCTTTTTGAATGACAGTGGCCGGACCTTGAGAAAGTGATCACAGCCAGCAAAAAGAGCGGAATTGGATTTGTTCCATTCAATTCCTAGATATATTTGAATGTCATCAATTCCATCTTAAATCTCCAGTATTCCGTACCTCTGTTATAGTTTTTTTTTGTTTCAACTGAAGTTGAATGCAATACAAAATACCCCATGTCTATAAAAACACGAATCACTTCCTGAATTTCTACTCGTATAACATGGTTTACTTATCACATGAGATTTTTAAAAAATTGCATGTACTACGAGTACGTAGATGTGATATTTCAAATCTGTTGGAAAACAAAGGCGCTACTCACTGCTCGCAAGAAGCAGTTGATTCTTTCTGCTGCATGCACCCCAGAAAGAAAGATAGGTCATAAAACTGGAGAGAGAGGGGGAGAGGAAGAGAAAGAGAGAGCGAGATAGTGGATGGAAAAGAGAGAGTGAGATCGAGAGAGCAGGACAGGGAGATCGGGAGGGGAGAGGGAGAGAAGAAGGGAGAGAGAGAGTGGGGAAGAGAGAGAGATAGAGTGAGAGAGACCTGTGAAGAGAGAGGGAGAGATAGAGGGAGGGAGAGGGGTAGGGGTTTGCTTGTCAGAGAAGCTGGAGTTGACTTACTTTCGATTTTTACATCACTCATCATTCCATGGACAAAAAGCCAGAAAGTTGGCACGAGGCAATAGTGTTTCCAATCTCGAAATCGCTCTGCATCGAGGAATGCTCCGAACGGCTCAGTCATTGCTCCATGCACCAAAAGTCCGTTAAAATCTCCTGCGACCCGGCATTTTTGAAAGACTGTGTTGGTACAGTATGACGACCTCCATTCGTCCTGGTATGACTGACATTTTCTTGGATTCAACGACGACAAGCAGAGCAGCTCAGGGTTGAATGGTGAATTTGTGCGGCTACAGCGTACCAACGAGAGGGGAGCTTTTGGTATTGGCACTCAACCATCAGCATCGCCGAGTCTGCAGGACTGCCTGTCTTTGTGTAATGACAGCGTACTTGAGGGAACTCTGTGGATTCATAGCCAGAAGCCGGTTCGAAAAAAAAACTGTGGGTAAAAGAAAATTGGCCAAATTTTTACATTTTGCTGGAAATTTCCAAGTTCCCCCAACCGACCGACCGCTCACAGATGGGTATTGATTACCCCTATTTCCCTCTTTCTCTGCTGACGTCTGACTTTTCAACAACTGCAGGCTGTGATGTCTCATTTTGGAAGAACCTTTCCGGTGTTAAACCTGTGTTTGTCGATGTCAATTCGGAGCATCTGAACATTCCATCATGCATCACCTCATGGGTGCATGTGGGTGGACCTCGGCGGAAGACAGAAGAACCGAAATTTACTAGCGGCTGGAGCTCGTAAGCTCCTAATTTGCCGAAAAGCATGTTAAACTCAACTCACCCAACCTAACCTCACCCAACCTAACCTAACCAACCTAACTTAATCTGACCTGACCCTAAACCAGACCTAACCTATCCCAACCTAACCAACCTAACGAAACCAAACAACCCATCCAAACCAACACAGCCAAAATTACATTAGGAGCTTACGAGCTCCAGCCGTTTCTCGAAATTTCCCCTTTTGGTTGTCGAGCTCATTCTTTCCAGTTTGGTCCAAGCACCCTGCAATGTCACGCAATGATTCTTCATTGAAAAGACGAAATGAAAGCACCTTCATCAATTTGTTGACATGTGCGTTGGGCGACATCGCACCAATAAACGGATAGAAACACAAACAATGGGTACAACCAACGACAGAAATGAGCGTGGGAATACGGGAATTCCGAGAAGAAATCAGTTTGCATGCACTCTAAGACCAGGAGAGCCCCACACAGATTGTTTTGCATTTTTATTTATGAATTGAGAGTCTCTTGTTGTATTGGATTGGCATCAGAATGCTGATGGTGTCATGATTCTCAGCCTTGCCTTTTTTCTTCTGTCTCTCGCTCTCTCTTGCTCTATCTACGATCTATATTCTCACATCTTCTGCTGCCTCGAGTATTACCTCATCTCATCTATCATTGATTTGCAATGAGAAAATGTGCTCTTTTCTGTCTGCGCGTTTCTCTTCTCTTTTGTTTTCTCTCTTTGCACGCTAAGAAAAGTTCAAAATGTTTGACGACATTCTTCTTCCGAATTCTAGTTGCATTTTTGAATTCCATCGTTGCGATCACTCACAACAACCTGCGTTCGGTTGTGTTGGTGCAAAACGCGTTCTGTGCACTTTGTACCGGATCGAAACATGCAGATACAATCATGCACTTGCCGAAAAAAAAAACGGTTTCGTTCTGCTGTGAGATCTCTTTTCTGCTCTTCGGCGTTCATTTTTCTTCTTTTTTTTTTTTTCTTTTTCTTTCTTCTTTTTGGTTTTCCTTTTTTGCCAGCATTGCATCGAAAGACAATCGCTGCCAACATTCCATTCTAACAGCTCCTTCGATATTTCTCGGAAAAATGCAAATTGGACTTGTGTGTTTTTGATCCTCGGCATTAGCTTTGTGGAGGCGAGAAAAGAGTGACAGATTTTTCAGTGAACTCCTTGAAATTTTCGAAAAGACAAAACCAGCAACAACCTTAAAGGACAGCCGATAACGATAAAGATCATGCAAGAACATCACCACCACCACAAGTGGAGTGCATAAAACGACATTTGAGTTCCATTCCGGTATTCGAGACTCCAACACCGGGTCAATGGTCAATAAGATGCTTTTTCTGAATTGTTGAACGAATTTGATTGTTGCAGGTCACTTCCACAACGGGAGCCAAAGATATATTCATCTTTGCCCTTCCCCCCTCTGTATAAAGAGAGGCAACCTGGTGGGTACTTTAACGAACTAAATAGGTTTCCAGTGCAATGCATGGACACTCCCTGCCAATTAAACCTTTTAGTTTCTTTTTGGGCATTTCCTTTTTTGGGCACGTCCGTGTAGCAGGTAACCTTTCTCCGCATTTTTGGAATCAAGATCCCGTTGCCACTTTCCAGAAATTGCCTTACATCTCCCTGGATGATGCACCTCTTTAACAGGGGGAATTCGAGTACTTTTGTGGAAAATCTGTGGGCTTTTTTATTCGAAATCACAATAAGCCATAAAAAGGGTTAAAATATATCATGTCACCCACAGTTACAGCAGGCTCCATTAATGTGAAGATAGGAAACAACTGAAACCTGCATGCTTCAGGTGACGTGTTCTCTATTGCTCTGGCAATCGTTTGTTTATCTGCGTATTTGTTCCACAGTAAGCATGATGGGATGAGAGAGCGTCTTCTTGTGTTGCTGCACCTCTGCCTGGCCGCTCTTGCTGTGAATAAATTTTCTTTTCTTTCCTTTTTTTTATTTTTTGTTTTTCTATTCGGACAAATTGTAAATCTATTTTCAGGAGACACCAACTCAACACTCCTCTTGACTCGACCTGATTTCGATCGGTGACTTGAAATCAGATTAATTCTAAATCGAAATCGAAATTTCCAGGATTTATTTAGCATGCACGTGCATAACTTGCAAATCCGCAATATATCTTCTGAATGAATTATTGGGGCCATGCAGTTGCCACAACAGCCGACAGCAGGATAGCAGTGCGGTGCAAAAGAAAAAGCAATACCTTGGCGTAAATTTCGCACACAAATTTGGAGTCTTTATCAGAGGCAGAATTTGAGACTATGCATCACATCACGCACGTGGGTCGCAATTGGTGCAGAAAAAGAAGACTGGGTCATTCCGACAAGCGTCAACACAAACCGTCATGTTTTTAAGCATTATTCCGGAAGAAAATATAGGGTCTCCGAGACCCACTTCCGCCGCGCCAATCGCACACAAATTTTGATACAAAAACCAAAGAAAACTTATTGTTGGCGTACATACCTGTACAAATGGCAAAAGGCGATGAAATCAGAGTTGTAACAATATAGAAACGCCCAGTCGTTTCTCACAGAAGAATAAGCAAGCTTTCAGCAGATCTGGGGTACGAGATGAGCTGGGGCCTGAAAGAAGGAAGCGTGAGGGTGGGGAATTCCACTCTCTAACTTTACTGGGAAAGTAGCTGATTAAATGCTGGCTAAATTTGACACACGGGGCCTCAATAAACGATCCGTTGTCCGAACACCGCGATGGGAACAAACACTACTTGAAGGAGGTCTCGCTTCAGACTCCTTCAAACGCCAGATCAAGGAGGATGATTGGTCCCAAAGGAGTGTTGATTAACACATTGCGAGAGACATGACTTGGCCGAGACAAGACTTAAGTCATTGCTATTTTGTTAATTGCTGAGATTTCACGCGTGACAGCCATTGCGATGCCTTTGCATTGCAGTCAACACAAAACAGCATTGACTCCAGTCGAGTCGAACCATTGTGCGACGTGTACATTACACAACTGCCTGGTTGACCAGTGCGCCCATCAAGTGTCAGCTGTATTTGAATTTCACCTCTTGTGACAAGTAGCGGAAATTGAAGCTTTATGATCCACCACCTACCATCTGCATTTCACTTTTTTGCATACCACCGGATTGGCCCTTAGAGCACTTTAGGATAAATCTGGAAGCCGTTGACGAAGAACAAAGTATTGATGTGGCATTTGGAACACATAATTTTCGGACAGCGACAACAAAAAATAATTCACATACATCGCACATCAGCATATACCTAACGTACCACAAACGAATCATCGTTTTAGTCAGATGTCGTCATGAGCAATTCCAGGATCGAGTTCGCCATTTCTCAGCAACTGAGGAATGAATCAGGAACAGGTGTTATTCCTGGCATCTGTTCGAATAGAAGCAGGAGGAGAATGAAGGAGAGTGGACCTTCCATTTCGATTCGCAACAATTATTCTCACTCTCCCATGTCTTCCTATTCGTTTCTAGTGCCTTCCGTTATCTTGCTGCTGTTGACTATCTTTGTTGATTCAGGTTAGTTAGTTCAGGAGGAAAATTCGGTGTAAATATTTTGGCCACACAGGATAACCTTTCAAAACCTTTTCCTGAAAAGGTAAACACAGCACCCCAAAGTTCCGAAGTGGGCTACGTGAAGTTCTGAGTTTATTGAATTGCGTTGCTATGTTTGCTTGAAAATTTCCTTTCCATTTGAATATGAAGTGCATGCCCTCTGCACAATACCGCAGTGATATTGCTTACAGCACTCTCTAAACGCCAACAGAAAGAAATCAAAACTTACAAAAAGCTGACAGGTC
>JASGXE010014083.1:0-11136 GCA_030068105.1 Sinentomon sp. SZTP_YWyxl | reverse complement strand
GAGTCTCAAACGACCGATGCTTATTTAAGCTGAGTTCTAACTCCTGCAAATTAAGCAAGCCCTCTGGAACTTTGCGGCGAATAAAATTCATGCATGGCATAGCGGGCATTCTTAACGATTATGCGTAGAAACTTTTACTGAAGCCAATTACGAGACCGTTAGTGACGTTGTCACAAAGTTCCTACATATCTAAGTCTGCATGAAAAGCGCAGCACCATTATGCTGTATTGTTGAGAATTGGATTGCTTGATAGTTGTTGATCCAAAAACTTTGCAATTTGTGTGACGCCAGGCCAATTAAGATGTTCATACTCCTGAGCCAACAATGAAAGATTGAAACCTTACAGGGATCAACACCAGAAACACTTATTGCGCAATTAGAAAAACAAATCGTTTTTTATGAATAAGGGAAAGCATCCCTATAATATTCCCCATATCGGCTGATTACGAGACAAATTTTCGACCCTAGATAGGTTGCAAACAAAACTTTTCTTTTTTGAGAATGTCATAAAGAGGGTGCAAGAAGATAATCGGTGATGGCTTCACGTAAAGTTTCTCCCTGGGAAAGACAGTACGAGATTCCATTACCTGTGAGGTGATGACTGTCATACTTCACCAGCGATCCGAATACGTGGATTGCGGGTATGGTGGCCAACCTTCAAGGGTCGTCCGATTTCGTGTTTAAGCCTGAAAACGTTATTCAAAAAGCAATTTCAGAGTCGGATAGAAGAGACTTTGCGAAGAGTGTCGCAATGCAGTGACAAGCTACAGCACCTGGGAATACTTTGCAACAATATGAATTAACATATAGGTCGTCTTTTTTGCACATTTACAGACATAGTGGCAAAGAGATTGGAAACTGAAGCTGGAGCTCTTGGCAAGTTCATTTTTTTCTGCTGCTCAATTTCGTCTGCAAAATTCGCAAATCAAGAACTGATCAGTTCCATTGTGAAATTGTGAGTGTCAAGAATTTATAAAAATGACAAAATGTAAAAAATCCTTGCTCAAAAATTTTAGATGGGTTCATTTTGCCCCATACTGATGTTTTTTATTCCAATAACATTTCCACCAGTGCAGGTCATGCTGAAGAAATGCAGCTTTTGATAGGATCCAGAAATTTGTTCTGGCAATAAAATTCAGAATCTTTGTTTTTTTTGGAATCCACTATACCGGGATTTCGAAGAAATCTAGTAAAAACAAAAAACATAGTTGCTTTGTTTGGCACGTGTGCTGGACTTTTTTGGGTCGTTATTGATAAAACGCGAGAACTGATGTGAATTGTGGAAAAGTCAGACATCACTTTGAGTGGTTGAAGCCGCCGTTTCCCGTCAATGGCCTTTGCTTTTCGTCTCTTTTTCACTGAGTTGGTTCGGCGAAAATGCTGCTGAATTTTATGACATGAAACCGAAGTTGGTATACAAGATGAACCTTTCCACATCCACACGCAATGAAATAGAGTTCGAATTCATATGTTGCATGCTCCAAATAGCACCTGATTGTGTCCTCTAATTTCCTTTGTTGTTCGAACAAACCAGATGGAGTCGGACGCCAAAATGGCGCGCTATATACAGGGTGTGGCAAAAGTAACCGAACACCTAAATCTCTCCTGTCCGCAGGTTCCCTAAATTGTGGCACAGCGGTGCTTGTCAGCCCAGAAACGCCTTGCGGGATGTGCTTCCTTATTACGATAACAAATCTCAGCCGACCAAAGAGGTCAGAGACTTTACCATGTCTCTTCCGGTGTCACTAAGCGAGATGTCAGTGTTGTTCTGCCAAGTAATAAGGCTTGCCAATCATTTAGAGTATGCTAGGTTGGTTAGTTTAGGTTAGGTTGGGCTTGATTTCGCTAAGTTAGGCTAGACTAACATAACCCAACGTGGGAGTGAGGGAGGGATCGACCGTCCAACACCTGTATCAGACACCAACCCAACTTCACAAACAACTTAATACCAACAGCCTCCATTTGAGCACCTGTCAAAAGCCAGAACCAGTCATAAGATAACCGTTACCACACAAGGAAACCCACCCCGATGTGCCAGTGTTTCTGTGCTGACAGGCTCCGGCATGCCGCAACTCCTGGCGGCTGTTGAAAATTTGTTATGGAGGTGTTCGGTTACTTTTGCCTCACCCTGTAGATACATCATTTTTGTGCTTCATGACGCCAAGTCCTCTTGTGCCCATGAGGTCATAATTTGGCATTTTGATGGATCCAAAGATCCAATGGGGATCTAAAGATCCAAAACATCCAAGAATGCATCCACAAGTTTACACTTAGGTTTCAAGCATTGTTTGCTCTAGTTCTGTGTTCCACAGTGTGCCCAAGAGATCGCAGCATTTTTTAAGGGAACCCACACGGTTATGGTCCTACCGGGCCTCATGACATCCCACGCGCAAGTTCAAATAAAGCGTTTATGATGCGGCCTGTTGGGCATATGCGGTCACATTGTGTACTTTTCATGGGGTCCCTATACCAAAATGAGTTCCACAGGCTACCGTGAGGTCAAGTAAAGCATACTCGTATATGTGTTTGCATACCCACGGGCTCCCATGAGGTACCATGGCATCAAATAAAGCATTCTTGATGTGGTTCCATGAGGTCCCACAGGGTCTCAGGGGACAAGACGAAACATTTCTGATATGGTTCCATATTAGTTACCACAGCGTCTCATGAAGTCAATTAATTTGTGGCGTTAATTTGTTCCAATTCAACGGTGGTTGGCGTCGTATCAATGAACACATAAATATTTTTGAAACTTCCAGCTGCTGATCGTGCATCGTTTGATGACTGGTTCAAGTTATTACCTGATGACGGTAAGGTTTCTCCAATAGTTCCATGATAGCCACAAGATGTGCAATTATCAGTTTGAAAAGTCATTTCTGTCATAAATAAATTTTCAGAGTGATAATTTTTTACATCCTGTGCGGCTATCATTTCTGTATATGTATAGTCAAAGGTATAGCGTCTATTGTAAAATGCAAATCATGCGGATGGGATAATCAGCGCACTTTATCACGTCATAGCAGTTCTTTATTATAAGGAGTAAGGTCATCCGTTTCATATTTTGCCGATTTGAAACACCACGAAGGAGTCTTCAAAAAATCAATTCTAAGTAGTGTCAATTGCCAAAAAATAATAAAACGAGAGAAGTCCCGGTAAAAATTAAATTATTGACGCTATCCTATATGGGAAGCGAACTTGTTCAATGTGATATGCGAATAAACTGAATTCGTACTCCCGGGAAATTTCAAAAACCTTGCCGTCGAGCACTTTCTTATGATGGGGTAAACGTGAACTGGCAATCTCGGAGGATTGATCACGGAGGAGCAATCACCGGTTTGCATCACGGATTGCAAATAAGACGATCAGCCGAATTGTTCTCCATTGTCACTCACGCTCATCTTCAACTCATTGCACCCTATTCAGTAGATGGCCTTTGTGTTGGAAAATTTCAATTCCAATACAAAAAACTACACTTTTCACCTATTGCCGGAGAATGCCTCGATCCAGTGAATTGGCTATTGATTAAAGATGAGTACATATGAGTGGCACAGGGAACAGGTACCTATAGCCTTATATTTCTTTGCGCTATCAAAATGGACAAAGGGCATGGTCCTCCAGAATACGGCCGTGTGTACATGAGCAGAAACTGATGAAGAAAATAGTGTCACAAAAACCGTGCCACTTTTGAATCTTGCGATGTTGGCTGTTTTTTCTTTTGTTTTTCTTTTCCAAATTTATGGAAAAATTTGGGTTCGCTTAAAAGTATGGTTCTCTCTCTGCAGCAGATAAAATTTTTACAGTGGGGGTACACGTGAAGGACGGTCTTTTGCGTCGTTCTCAGGAACCATTTGCCGACAAATTTGCCACCACCATTGCTCGGGGTCTTCAGATGATTCGCACACAGACACATATTCAACATCAAGCATGACAAAAAAAGTTGGCATCTGGCGCGACACACCAGTTCAAGCGACAAATGGCAATCAAACACTGAATGGCGCTCTAAACTGGATCTTGTGCTTGCACGCCATCGCTGGCAGATAAACTATACTGTTGTCTTCACTGTTGAATATTGTGAAATTTCGTGGACACAGTGAACATTCATTGATACAGTTGTATAAATTTGTCATGTGTGGCATCCTCATTCGAATTGAAGAAAAAAATGGAGTGAGTACATTTTTGTGAAGACTATACTCGTATAAGCTGACATCAGGTTTTGTCTTCTTAAATGTTCTCTCTTCAAAGCTTGAATTCGAACAAAGAAAAATCCGCACACATGTCAAATTTATATGTTCACAGGCTATTGGCTATTGGCACTGCGGGTCAGTCTCAACTTGAATTCTTTGAACCCTGAACTTTTCAGGCTTTGCTCAGTTTCATTGGAGTGATGATGGGAATCCGGTGTATGTTCGCTTCAATGCAGTTCACACACTTGGTCGAATCCCAAATACCAAATGGTGCCTATATCTTTGAAATGTCTGCCTTTCTGCAGCTCGACGTTTCAGGTTGCGAAGCCGGATTTGTTCTGGATCTCGAACCAGTTTGGTCATGTTTTCCAAATTTCCCACGAAACTTGAGTTTTGTTCTCGCCAACAAAAAAACCTGTCAAAAGAAAAATAGGAGAATTCACACTGAGAAGTTATTATTATTACTATTTTTTATTTTTATTATTACATTTAATACTGTCATAAATGTTGCATGGTGACAGAACGTAGAGCTATCACTCCGAGTCAGTTACATAAAACAAACAAACAAAATAGACAAGCACAATTACGACAAGTTGGGACAGGAAGCAATAGTCACGGAATTAAAAATGGGCAAGTGGTGTGACGTCCCGGGATGTGAGAGTACTGGCGATTATTGGTGAGGCATTAGGCAGGCTATTCCAGTCACGGATGGTTCTGGGAAAGAACGAATTGAAAAAATGTTTGTCTTGGAAAATGGAGAGTTGTAAGAAAGCCAGCTATCACTCCGCCGTTGAATAGGCTTAATAGAATAAGCAGAAGGTATACAGAAATTCATGGAATGTGTAACTATATCTTTGAAAAGCTTTAGTCTATGTTCTTTTCGCCTGCTAGCCAGAGAACCCAAACCAAGATCTTGGAGCAGTCTAGTGACACTGACAGTTCTTGAAAATGACCCTTTTATAATCCTAGCTGCTCTCCTCTGAACCATATCTATCTGGGCGATTTCACTCTGACACACAGGATCCCAGACGACCGATGGGATCCTGTGTGTCAGGGTGAAATCGCCCAGATAGAAAAAAGTTTTCCTTGATGGAAGATGTCATTTTTATAATGCTTGAGCACACAGGCCTGAAAATGTGAGATGAGCTCAGCCAAGACGCGTAGACTGTATTTATAAGGTAAGCCCGATCGAATTTCCAAATTTAAAAACATTTTGGAGACCCCTGCATCATGACGTCACTGAGCCACCGCCTGATGTGTGTCGGATTCGCGAGAGCGTTGAGTAAGGAAGCACCGGTTGAGCTGTGCACTTCTTAACAGCTTCTCGGAAACGTGAAGTGGACAAGTGGAGACGGCAGAGAGACCTGGAAAATGGATTCTTGCGTTCTGTTTGTCAGTGTTGGTCAAAGGTGGTCAAAGGTGGTCAATGATGGTCAAAGGTGGTCAGTGATGGTCAAAGGTGCCAATGGTGGTCAGAGGTGGTCAATGATGGTCAAGGTGGTCAAGGGTGGTCAAAGGTTGTCAATGGTGGTCAAATGTGTCAGTGATGGTCAAAGGTGGTCAATGATGGCCAATGGTGTTCAAGGGTGGTCAACGGTTGTCAATGGTGGTCTAAGGTGTCAGTGTTGGTCAAAGGTGGTCAGTGATGGTCATAGGTGCCAATGGTGGTCAGAGGTGGTCAATGGTGGTTAATGACTGTCAAAGGTGGTCAATGATGGTCAAAGGTGGTCAAGGGTGGTCAAAGGTTGTCAGTGATGGTTAAATGTGTCAATGATGGTTATGGTGGTCAGAGGTGGTCAATTCTTGTCAATGATGGTCAAACGTGGTCAGAGGTGTCAATGATGGTCAAAAGTGATCAAAGGTTGTCAATGATGTCCAAAGGTGGTCAAAGGGGTCAAAGATCAGTCAAACGTGGTCAAAGGTGTGTTATAATGATGGTCAATGGTGGTCAATGGAGGTCAAGTGTGGTCAATTATGCTCAAACATGGGCATGGGTGGCCACCTTGGACCGTGTGACCATCGTTATACACCTTTATTGATTAATATTTGACCCAGTTCACCACCTTTGACCATTACTTACCACCATTGACAACCTTTGAAAACCCTTGACCACCTTTGGCCACCATTGACCACCTTTGACAGTTATTAACCACCATTGACCACCTCTGACCATCATTGGCACCTTTGACCATCATTGACCACCTTTGACCATCATTGACCACCTTTGACCATCATTGACCACCTTTGACCATGATTTACCACCATTGACAACCTTTGACAACCCTTGACCACCTTTGGCCATCATTGAACACCTTTGACAGTTATTAACCACCATTGACCATCATCGACCACCTTTGACCATCACTGACACATTTGACCACCATTGACAACCTTTGACCACCCTTGACCACCTTTGACCATCATTGGATCAATCAGGAAACAGTATTTTTTCGACGCGATTGGGCTTACCTCATAAATACAGTCTACGCGTCTTGAGCTCAGCCATTGATCAAAGCTCGATGATAAAACCCCAAAAGTGAAAATGTACATTTTATCATCGATCAAAGCTCGATGATCAAACCCCAAAAGTGAAAATGTACATTTTATCATCGATCAAAGCTCGATGATAAAACCCCAAAAGTGAAAATGTACATTTTATCATCGATCAAAGCTCGAAGATAAAACCCCAAAAGTGAAAATGTACATTTTATCCACAGTTCCGGTGAAATTTGGATTAACACCATGAACATATAGAGTCTTATCAAAGCAAAGGGTTGCTCTCAGGAATATTTACTGAGAAAGATCACTACAAAAAAGGCAGACAGGTTTCCCACTCAATTACCAATGTTCAGTTAAAAGGTTTCTTCTTGGCTTTCTGAAAGGTGGTTGCTAAGCTCGTTTTCATAAAATCTGGTAAAAGGTTTCTGGGACAATTCCTCATGAGGAACGTGAAAGAAAATGGTTTGGGATGAATGGCTGTGGGTGTAACAAATGGTTTTAAACACTTAAAATCTGTTAAAACATTACTAACCTCCATATTTCCAACAAAGGAGGTTTTTTAAACGGAAGAGATGGATACAAATAACGATGACAGAATTGATTGGCAGAATTGACGAAGCGGAATTCATTGACAAGAATAAATTAGTTGTAACTTTTGGAACGGAGTGAGTTTGAGTTGAGACAAAATGAGCAAAGTGGCAGAACACAACCGCATCAGATCAGAGCTGAAAGCCTGAGCGGTTTTCGCGGACATGCATGCGCTATCTTTCGCGGACAGCCATCAAAGGTTATTTTTAGGTGTTGCCAAATTTGTTGACGCAGACGCCAAGTCCGGACGTTTTTTGATTGGCTTTCATTCACTTCATAAAAAAGAATTTCACAAAAGATTTTATGATTTTACTATTGGTGTTCGCTGCAACAGTGACGGAGTGCTATGTGTAAAGCGCCTTTCAACGATTGCAATGAAGAGAGTTTTAAGGGGCTCGGGGGCGCGTCAATCAAAAGGGATTAGTGACGTCACAATGAGTCATCGATTATTCACCGATGCGTCAACCTGAGTCACAGCGTGTTGCGTGTGAATCAGGGGCAAATGACGTCATTCCAGTGAACGTGGATGAGACCATTTGTCCTTAAAACTCTCTCTCCCTACCCTAACCTAACCAAATCTAACCAAACCTATCCGAGCCTGACCTTGTAAGGTCTTTCCCGTACCTATTCTTAACTTGCCCACTCTCATTTGACCTGGCACCTTGCCAATTCAACCCAACTCCTACCAAATTAACAAGCCCTGTCTCACCTTACCCCCATCTCGCCTAACCTCGTATATTCTTAAAATGTCCAATACCCTGCCCCTCTCCTGCCACCGGAGAAGAGCGGGGTTGTGCAATACTGGCTACGGGTTGCTAGGCCCGCATTCCCCGGCCACCAGGGTAGACTACCTTCCAGCATTCGGAGGTTTCGTCACCGGAGGGTTTTGCACACGGCCGGGTTATTTTATTTTTTATTTTGTTTTTGCATTTTATTAATTTTTTTGTGTTTTTGTTTTTTAATTTTTTATTTGCTTTTATTTTTTATTTTTTTTGTTATTTGAAAGAAAATGAAAAAGAAAATCTGTACACATTTTACCACTCTCCCCGTATCTACAAAGTAAAATGCAATCACAAAATAAAAAACAAAATCTTCAAAAATGGTTGGAACAACGGAATCCTTTTTTCATCAACACTGTATTATCATCATCATCAGCGTATCTCAACCCAAACTTCATTAAATCCAGTCTACACATTCCCTTCACGTATTTCTTCATAACTCTTGATCAACTAGCACCATTCATCTGCCAGGACAATTCCAAATGAACAAACAAAACAACCAAGATGCCGGAAAACCCCTTGGACTTTGGGCCTACTCCCAAATTATTCTCCGGCCGGTCCATCGGTATCAGGCTCCTCGAGGCAACCCATTGCAACCACCATGTGGGGGAGGACTAAATAGTCTAGGGAGTCGTTAGATGCACATCAAAATACAAATATCAAAATATCCACGTATCCGTTGGGGAGGGGCATTGAAGGTGACCACATGCTTCACAAATATGGCCTCTGGCCGCCCACCGCATGCCCCCTGGCATTAACGATGGGCCGGAAACGTTCCTGCCGAAGCTGGAACCGCAAACGCAGCGCAAGCGTTCCAAAACATGAACGGGCAAGCCCGAACTGTTGCAAACACCCTGCCCCCTCTGCACCCCCGCTGCACGCTAAGGAAATGCAGATAGGGACACATAAATGTATAGCCCCCGAAGCCAAGAGCCACATGTTGGGTCACGGCGAATTGACGATTTCGGAATACGTTTCAAATACAAATAAAAAAGTGCATCCACGACTGAGGGAGTTTAATTACACAATGGTGCAAGGGCGCCCCGACTCACCCTAACGTTTTGCCAAACACCTGTTGGTGTATCGGTTCGTCCCGACCGAAGAAGGCTAGCGATTTCTTTCGCCGCACATCTTTGAAATCAGCCCTTCATCCGCAGAGCAAACCGACATCAGGCTGTAAGGATTGAACACCAAAATAGCCCGGCAGATTTCATCTCGTCGAAGAAAATTTTCAAAATGTCCCTGAGATACCCCCACTCGTTCACAAATTGCATCACAGACCCCGTTGTTCCAAAATTGCGGTACGCACCGCAACGCAAACTTTTCAATGAACCGCAAAAAATCTTTATTGCGTTCAACATATTGATAAATGTTTGTTTTTCCGATATCAATACGTTGACGTGGGTGTCGATGAACTTTAAATCTTTTACGAGTTCACCGACACATTCTGCTCCAAGATAAAAAACTCCTTTCGAGGAGTAGAATCCATGTGGAATTTCATTGATGTATATGCCAGGGCCTCTAATGTGATCCGATGAAAATTCAAAAATCACATCTCTCTTTTCGCTCGTCTTTTCAATCCTTCCTTCAAAATTTTCATCCAAAAGTTTTTTGGCCTCTGGCAAAAAATCGAAAAGAATTCTGTACCCGTCGTAGTCCATTTCGAGGACGGAAGTTTCGGTAGATTTAGTGTAAGATGATTCGTACGGCTCTATATCTCCTTCCCTCTTCAGCAACAATATATGGGGTTGGAAATCGAGCTCAACTGTTGACGAATTCTTACATGTGACTGCAAGCGTCACCCCAGACCCCAAATCCCAGAATTTTCTGACGGGTAAGTTTTTCTGCTCAAACAATCTCCTAGCTGGCACTTTCCTCCTTCCCTCATCGGGCTCGATAATTTCCAAAGAGTCGTCAGGCTCACCAGCGACAACTCTCAACTAGGAGTGGTGCCATATAAAAAATACAATGTCAAAATCGGAAGCACTGAAAATCACAAGTTCCTAACGAAACTATAAAATCACAAGTACCAAAATTTACACGGGATATCAGAAAATCACAAGTGTCGAAACTAAAAATTCACAAGTATAAAATTACACTTTTTGAAACGGAACACGAACGGAGCACGAGCGGAGCACGAGAGAGATGTTCACTGCACTAGATCAACCACACAACTGAACCTTGTTTGCTCGTGCAGCGCCTTCAAATCAGCAACAGGTAGCGCGCAAGCGGATAATCCCCGACCGTCCTCGTAAACAAATCCAACAAAGAAAGCAGGTCCAAACAAGAAAATCTCAGGTATACAAATATACAGGGTGTATCAAAATATGTAACGGATCACTTAGATATGATGAATCAATGCTCCATTGCGGAGTCACATGGCGTGAAATAGGTCGTTTGCATCCAATATACAAATTTCTGGCATTTAGCCGTTGCACAATCAATCTTTACAGTATCTACATTATTATGTACAAAACAATTGTAACAAGGAATACATATGTCGTCCGCTTTGGGACAACCCATCAACTCCAAATCCTTGACCATAACACCTGCTGGCATCATGGCCATTACAAATTTACATTTCTCCAGACCTTTTACCAAAACAACATTAACATTTGCAACAATCTTTCTCACGATTGGGACCAGGTTGGCATAGGGAACAAGCCCGGCCCTCCATTCCATGCCGTGCTTGTGGGCTGACAGCCACCTGTTCTCACCCTTTATGTTTCCCGGCAAATATTTCCAGTCGTATGGCGGTTGGAAATGCCACGACTGAAACTGCCGGGTAAAGGGATTGGCCACTGCCAGCTCTTTCACGATCCACTCGCCATTCTTGCCTTTAAGGCATTCAACATCAACAACTATATACGTCATATCGAAAAATTCACAATGGAAAAATCACAAACACAAACAAGACACAAACTTAACACTTTTCACGACGATCGAAGAGCAAAGATGTGGCTGGTTCGGTGGCTGCACAACAACTGAACGGACCAAGTGCTCAACGGCGCGAGGAGCAACACTGGCATGTCGGATCCAATTTCTTGTATTTGCGCAGGTCACCGAACCTTGCGAGACATCCCCAA
>JASGXE010014082.1:0-11919 GCA_030068105.1 Sinentomon sp. SZTP_YWyxl | reverse complement strand
AACGGAAAAAAGGTAGGTCCGAATGAGAAGATCGCAAAAATCGTGAAAAACGAGAAAATCAAATTTTCAAGAAGATTTTCTGGTTTACCATTGCAGGTGCATTAAATTTCGTTTTACGAGGCATTTACGTTTCCTGTGCATGTGAGCCCCGAACATGGCCTATATTAGCACTGGGGTGCAGGGTGATGTGCAAGGAACAAGTACACGATAAAAAAAAACAAATTTTCAAAGGAATACAATTTTCCAGCTGAATTCTTTTTGCCATCATTGTATAGTTGCCACGGAATTATTGTGCTCATACATCTGTTCTTCCCTGTTTTTTTTTTTTTTTTTGATTTTTTTTTCAAACTTTTTTTTATTTCTTTTCAATCGAATGCAGGCGGAAAAAATTAAAGCGCCAGATTTCAACAGAGCTTTCTCGAGCTCCAAGTTTTTGACCTCGGTTATAAAAAGAGGATCTTTTTTCTGCAGCACCTATAGAGTTTTTTTTTCTAAAATCTGTACCCACGAGTATGGTCAGAATTTTTTCATGTTTGAATAGGTACAATTCCGCCGCCAGTACGTACGTATACTCCATTTCAAATGCTGTGAATTGCATTTTCCTTGCCTTTTGCTATTAGGTTTCTTGTCCATTACTGCAAAGCAAGGGTAAACAATGACAATATTAAGCTAGCAGTAGTGATTTGTCAACAGAGGGATGGAAGAAAACTCAAAAATGAAGGACGGGTGGCGCAGTTTGGCGTTTGTTTTGTTTGACGCGGGGGTCGCACTGCATTGTTGTTATTTTGTTATCTGAGTAGCTGTTTTCTGCCCGGGTCGAGATTCGTTCAAGCCATTGTTTGGCAGATCACATTGACAAGCCTTCTCAGCAATTCAGTTGTGGTTTGCTCGGTCAACGGTTCACGACACACTGAGAGGCAAACTCCATAAACAGTTACATCGACCGTCTTGCAAAAAAAATGAACGGCCTTTTCCATGCTTGGAAACTTTGACTATCAGCTGTCGATCACGGAATTTTTGGCAATCGTATGAGGAATGATCTACTATCAGTTGGTAGACAACGGGCTGTTGGCTGGCACCTGGCTGTATAGGTTGACCTAGGACAGGAAGGCTGTGTCAGCTTAAGTTAACCTATAGAACCTGGTCAGAATTTTCGAAAAAAGAAACGGGTGGATCACACCTTGAGGATGGTATCAATTCAAACCAGTGGATTAAAAGTCCACTCACTCAATAATGTATGAAAATATGTAAAAAATGTAATGTGTACCTCGGTAAAATATGTAAAATATGTAAAAATGTAATGTAAAAAATAAAATACCTATGTAGATCTATCCAAAATTGCTGCTCACTCTTTGGACAATAAAAGTCTGCTCACCCAGTAGACGTAAAAACACCTGTGTGTCCGGCTCTAAAAAGGATTTCCCTCTCATTTCTGAAATGTTGAATTCCAAACGGGGATCCCGGGAAGATCTTTATGACTTCATCAAATGAAGAATCAGGACTTATATTTGGTTAATTTCTTAATTTCATAGAGCGAGAGAGAGAGAGGCATCAGGAAAAATGCTCTTGACTGATGTTGTCCGTCCCCTTGCACAACAAAACGCATGCAGTCAAACGTGAAAATGGCATTAAAATTTACAGAACTGGTAAAAAACGTGCGGTAGCATCCCGCAAAGCCCATCATTCCTCGATTCCAAAAACGTTTTTTCCTTCTATGAGTCGCCGTGTGGCTTTTGGCTTTGACATCATGACATCTGTGGAGTGTGAACAGAAAAGGAATTCGTTGCCGAGCCACTTCGTCGCAGTGGATAAGATCCACAATTCAACTCATGTTCATTGTTTGCAATATTGTGGGCTGCCAACACTCTATCCGCAAAAAAATCTTCGAACATAATATGGGAGTTCATTATACTCATCTGCGTCAATGTAAAAAATGGCAAAATGCGCCAGAATGAGTGATAAAAGCCAAGACGAAACTTGTAATAGTGTAGTAGCGGCGGAATACTCATACGTGTGTTTTTCCCATTTGACTGTTGCCTCCGAAACTTTTTTCTTGCTTTTCACTCTAATGCAGGCGATAGAAATTAAGCGCTTCGACAGAGCTTTCTAAAGCTGTTAGATTTTGACCTCGGTAATAAAGACCTTTTATTTCTGCAGAATGTAGTTTTTGCTAAAATATGAACAGTCGTGATTTTTCACAAGATGAGTAGGTATGTTAATTCCGCCGCCAGTATAGGAACTATTACTCGCCTCCGTAAACAGAAATGCATAAACTATAACCGTATATAGATCCATAAAACACATACCTATACCAATCCTTTGGTTATTCAGAATTACTAATTGGCCCTCCAGCAAATTGAAGTTTTTTTCGTTTTTGTGGTTTTCCTTTTCTTCATTTTTCTTTCTTCCCTTCTTCATTTCTTCATTCTTCAATAAATTAAAAACTTGCTCGGAGTTGAATTCAAGGGAAATAAAAAACAAACTCATACAGGTAAACTAAAATGTCAGGTAAATTTTTCACTCATCACTTGGATCACTCGTCACAAAACTTGTCCATTATTTCCCGTGGTAATCGCAGAAAAAGAATATAATTACCTGTTCGGGACGAGTTGTCATTAAATTATAATGAAATTTAACTTCTGCGGTGAATTATTTAAATAAAAAAACAGAGGCGTCGAGAAACGTGTCATCGGTCACATGTTTAATTAGAATAATTACGTTTTGGGCTTGTCTACGAGTTTAATGGCTCGTGCAAATGGGTTTTTGTTTAGCGTTTTGAAAAGGACTATACAATATTGCTTTGTATTTCCCACTGTAAAGAAATTTCCGACTGCCCCCGCAGCATGAATTTAACAGGGCAATAATAAAATACAGCGTGCCGGATAAAAAATCTTGAAAAATTCGACAACGAGCTGCAAGATTTTTTTCCAATGCACAGACTGCGTGTGTTTGTGAAAATTTCACCTCAACATTGCCCTCAGTGCAAATACAGAACTGCTCCACGAAAAGAAATGAAAAAAGCCTGATGGCCAAGGGAATCAGGATGAATGCATTTTCCGCAAAATAAGGTCCGCAAAAGCGTATAACGGTCGTCAAATTTTCGTTTTCCACAGAAGAAATTTGGTTTCTTGGCTCACCTGATTTAAATGTACCTTATAGACTACATGCAATCCATTTTAACTGGTTATCTAGTTAACTGGTTATGGTAACTTGTAACTTGTAAAGGTAACTGGTTAGGTCTCATTTCGTTGCATTTTGAAAACTGGGCATTTATTATTATTATTTATTATTATTGACAAATACTGTCACAAATGAACTGGTGACAGAACACAAATACACAGAGACATTCGTACCAGTAACAGTCTTGTCAAAGCATCAAAAGAATAAAAAGCGATGTGACGAAAAACACAACACAAAAAACATCGAAGCAAACACAAATCAGATCATTGTTTTTATAAAAAGGAGAGAAAAACGCATTTCTGAGGTGCGACGCCGAGGGACTTGCGTGCATGCGTTATAAATTTTGGGCTCGAGGGAAGGCTATTCCAGTCCCTGATGGTTTTAGGGAAAAGGAATTGAAGATCACATTACTTTTACTTTACAAAACTGGGCATTTTATATGTTCCTTCAACTTGTTCTCTTTCTTCGAAAGCGTTCCATGGAGTTCCCAGAAAAAATTGTCCGTTCCAAAAATTTAAAAATATTGCCGTCGTTTGTCACCCTGTGGCTTCAAAGGCGTCGCAAATGCTTTTGCTGTTACCAGTGTATGTAGAATACAGATAATTGAAATGTTCCCACGCCATTGACATAAAACATATAAAACGGTGAGCGACAGGTTACTTATTCGGTGAATACCTGCTAATATCGCAAAAGGGATTTTGTATGGTAAATTTGGCATTCTGCAAAATGCAAATCGATGCGCAGTGTGACTGCCGTGATAAAAGGCGCACTATTGTAATTGGCCATGAATGTAGTCCATCGGAAAAATGGGCAAATTTGAACGAGCCAAAAAGACAACACGTTTTTATCTGCAGCCCATCTGGAACATCTCGATCTGGGATTTCAACACGCGCGCGTCAATTGACAGCTCTGTTAGCTCAAAGTCGTCAAATATTCTTTAAATTCTTCGAAACTAAATATGGCCATACAATCATGCAATGATGCCATGTCTTGAAAGTAAAAACTACCCACATCTGAAACTAAAATCCATCTGCTGCTAAAATTAGACCATGGGACCATAATTCTGTGCCGAGTAAAAATTTCCGATATCCCATTTTCATGCGCATGCACAAAAAGTCTTCGAACAACCCAATGCCAAAGTCCGGTGAAGTTTTTCGCAAAAACATTTGCAACTTTGGATCACTTGGTGAATTTTTTCAAATTTGGATTATTGGACCAATTTTGGATCATTCTTGCCCTTTTATGCAGATATCATATCAATGTTTTGAATCAAATTATTCTCATTTGAAAATATCAAAACAGAAATTTTCTGTCATACCTGGCTATACCTGGCATAGCTTATAGCGTTAGGTAAATCAAAATCATACACAGATATCTCTGAGCTCTGCAAATATAGATGGACGTCTTTCCATGTCCGTGATTTTGTACAATTGATTCGTTATGCAAATGGTACAATCCTTTTCAGACACAGGTAGGCCGGAAAGGTACAGTGTGAGGAGAGTGCGCGAAATTTCTCTTTGAATTTGCAGACACATATAATTTCAGTGTAGGTATAAAAGTCCAGGCTCGGTAAAGATTGTAAAAGTTTTCTAAACTGGAATCTGAAGCTCAACACGATTTTGTTCCGATTTTGACAACCAAGCTGAAAAAATGGAGTTTGCGCGACGAACAAGAAAGATCCAGTGGCGTCCCGTGGTTTTGAGTCGTCAGCCGTTTTGGGAAAGCCCTTCGAAGTCCTTGAATTGGAACTGTGCATATTCACAGTTCAACAGAAATGATTGTAAAAAAATTTTAGTCAGCCGGGATGTGCGTTTTTATCGAACCGTCCCTTTTGATTGGCGTTCTGCGCGCAGTTTCATTAATCACCACCTGAACGACCCGATCAATAACCAAACGACTCACGATTAATTCATAAAAAAACTGCGTGTGTTATCATATTGTATTCATGTTACTCGACAGCTCCGGCCCCTCGCTGGACTTCACTTCAGAGGACCCCGTCTGCAATGCTCTGTGCTCTGATAACACCATCAATCTTCCGATCGTCAATACCCCTTTGATTTGTGCATTTAATTTAAAAAAATGTTGCGCATTTGAATGCATGCAAAAGCTCATTTTCAATTTCATTAGAAAATGTCAATTTACATCCATGCCGTTACCTACGGTTCAAGCAAAGTTTCTTGGCGGTATCGGTGGCTGAAATTCAACATCCACTGTCTGCGCATGTTTGCGATGACAGATTGCACCACAAAACACAAGAAAAGGCTATGCTCAGTGCATCGCTTTCATCTGTTCTCCTGAGACTCGCAAGACCATTTTGTGTCGAAAGAGTGGGCCACCAAGATATGCTGGCCCAGCTTTATTCCTTTTACTTACAACAGACCCCATACGTATAGGTACCCGTATACATAATCGTAAAGACAGATCAATTCATCACAAAATTGTCATCAGCTTCATCGGACCGTTAAATGCAAATTTATTCGCAATTTCGAATGGCCTGCTTGCAGGAATACTTTTTTGATGGGAGCAATGGCGAGAAAAAGGGGAAGATCTTGCCAGATGTGAGCCTGAGTTGATAATTAGGCCAAGAGAACCCTCCTGTGCGTTTTCACGCTTCAAAAATCGGTTGATGATGCCAATACGTACCCAGGTTTACAGTTGCAGATGGACCACTGTCATTTATGCGCCAATGATCCGCACGCAACAGGTACCTATTCGTACGATAACATACATCAGCAGTAAATAAGGCCAAGACTTCACAGCTTCAAGGAGGACCGAAACCAGCCTTGTGGATTCCCAAGAAAAAGGCCCAACCCATACCAAAACCGGCCATGTGTGAAGCAAAGATTGCTTCAGTTCCAGGTTTACCCAGTCTCCAGCATTCGCTTGGAATTGTTGGAAAAATTGACGTGTACGTCCCAATATTGGACGGCGAAACAGGAATGGCGTTTTTATTATACTTTTACTTTGCTTTTTGTTCCTTTATTTAGAATGCATGGCACGGGGACAACATTTTTTTCACAATTTGAGCGCAAATTATTATCGCAAGGCAGACTATTCTTGGTAAAACTATTCTTGGCAAACCATGATTGACAAAACTATTCTTATCCCCATTCAAAAAGCACAAAGAGATTTTCAAATGAGCTGAATTTGCTTGCAAGATTATACGATTGCCCCCACCTTTGAGAACACTGAATATTGTCTTTGAAAAGGCCAGTTACGAGACTCATCCAAAAAAAACTGACCAAGCACAATGCTTCTGAAATCGATGTCTCGGCTCAGGGATAAATAAATCATTTGAAACATGATTCTGGCAAGCACATTCCGCTCGTTCGCAGATTAGCGTGAACTATTCTGCCGGTAAACGTCTGCATCGTCAAATTGGTCAACCTCAACTTTGGTGGTCAAATTCTCGGCTTCGGGCGGACCTCAACCGAAGAATCTTGCTATCATTTCAGCTTATAGAATTGTGCCTTGCATATTTCGATTCTGCCTTAACAGATGCGGCAGGTTTGCGACATTCGCACACTTCTGCAACAAGCCCAATCGTCAAAGACGTTGCAATGCTTCAAAATAATGTCAGGTATACCTACTCTTCCGAAGGAATATTGGCCTATGCATGTACCTGCCATTGCTGTTATTTCTAATTGCAGGATTTGAAGACAGATTTACACGGAAAACGGATTGAAGTTTCGGCGATGCATGCAACGCATTCCGCCGAGAAAATCATTTCTGCTTCAAACCTCTCACATCATAAATCATAAACATCATTGATCGTCGTGTAATGCATTCATCAATCATCGAAGAGAGACGTCATTTTTGCTCTCTCTCCCTCCGGCCTCTCTCCGCCAGTGATGCGCCTGATGGTGCCTGCGGGTACCCGGCGTTCTGTTCTGAACTCCATCTAATGATGTGAAACGGAAACATCATATTCCGGGAGAAGTTGGACGTGAAGTTTGGCAAGCTTTCCACGAGTTGGATTGGTTTCGGATATCCCGCTACAATAATTCCACAATAATTCCAGCAGGGATCGCATGGATTTATTAGCACCATGCATGGGAACACAAACCCTCCCAAATCAAAGGATTTTGCGGGCCAGAAGCCCTCAACACGCGCACGTATTCGATGATTGAGAAAAATGTTTGGACCCGTTTGAATCGCGCTGGCAATGGCCATGGAAATGTCGACATTGTCTCATTTTCTGGACACCCTGCACGTCTGTGTATGTTTTAAAATAACTCGTATGTGGAAGGAGAGAAAACCCGAAAACCCTTTTCACAGTTTTACATTTTCTCGATAATGAGCTTTTCGATAATTGGATTTACCACGGGTGTCTGTCATGTTTCTTTTTCTGCTGGTCTTCGGAAACGGTCTTTTTGCCGAACTTCGGGCGGTTGCTGACGCTTCAAAGGCACTGTCACACTTTCTGTGCAAAGCGCACTGTTTCACTGCAGAGCATTCGTAAACAGTGGAAAAAAACACGAGTTTTCTCTTGCCGGTCACATGGGCAGATTGGACTGCTTGGAGTTCGATAAGTGGGGCTTATTATAGATTCGAGGTCGGTTGCGGATTTCGTTCCTGCCGCAAGAATCATTGTGTTCCCAAGTTTTCGGAGACGATCTATATCCGAGTTGCTAAACTGTGAACAGCTTTCCGCGCAGGTACCAATCCGGTCGTCAACGGCATCCTCCGTATTTTTCTGGTTTCTAGCGTTAAAGACATGTACCTACCTATATTTTTCTTGGTAGAAAAACAGCGCTCTGTGTTCTAAGGTCCACATGGATTCCAAAATGTCATACAATGGAGCTCTATTGTTGCGAATTTTTATCCTGTGATTTTTTGTTGTTCATGCTGAAATTTTGTCCACACGAATGTTATGGAAGACACGCAAGTGGAAAAAAATCTGCGAATGCTTTAGCCGTAAAGTGTTCCGCCGTCTCAAGGCAATTTCAGCGGCGGAGAATGTCTGCGAAGTGGAGCCAAATTCCGAAAAAATTCTCGAAAAAAATCCACCACAGCCAACACGAACAGAGCAAACGACAATCACGAAAGCATGCATAGCAAGTATCTTCATTTGTCAAACAACACCCTGCAGTTAGTGCAGTTATAGTTGCGTTGCGTGTTCATTAACTTTTTGTGCAGATTTTTTGCCGTGCTCGCATCTCAACTCTTTTGCTGTCTCCTGGTATCATTAATTTTTGCCAAGATTCGACCATGCTGCGGCTTTTTCGTCCAAGCTACAGCAACATTGTATCCCCAACAAAACATAATTGGGAGGCCAAAGTTCAGACTTTTCCGGCGCAACATTACGCCCACGGAAATGGACCCATCGCTTGCAATTTCTTGCAATGCGGACTTTGGAAGACTGCTGTAAGAAGGTAAATATTCACCTTATAGGCATGAAATAAAAATTACAGGCCGTGTTTGTGTGGAAAATTCAACTGAAAGGGCCCGGATTAACAGCGCTGAAGATGGACTGTAGAAATGGCAGGAAAATTCACAAAAGTGGCAAAACCATTGTGCCACTAATTGATGCCAATTTGCCACCGAAATTTGGGAGAAAATGACACGAATTTGCGGTCAATGTTTGCAGCTGAATGACACGAATTTGTGGAAATACTTGAAGCAAAATGACACGGCTTAGTGGTTCACGAATTTGTGGTCAAATATCTGAAGCAAAATGGCATGAATTTACGGGAAAATGTTTGAAGCAAAATAAGCAGTTTAGCTTAGTTAATTAACTAAGCTTATAGCAATAAGCTTAGTTTACTCTGATCCAACCTTTGAGTTTATGTTATGTAAAGTGAGTGTTCCTAAACCTCATGTCACTTCCTTTTTGTCCTCGTTCTCTACAGGCCACCTGGCACTGATTCAAACTTTTTGGATGCCATATCCAAATGTTTGACTGATTTTAATCTGTTAAAAAAAAGTGGGTTGCCGTTGCTCGTACTTGGCGATTTGAATCTTCCTGATGTGCTTTGGAAGTCTAACACAATTGCTGTAAATCCGTCTTATGGAGTGGTCTTGAATACAAAGGCCTTGTCCCTTGCGAAGAATTTGGTCTCGATCAATTCACTCCCACTGCAACCCCAGTAATCACATTTTGGATGTTACCCAAGCCCGTCCCAGGGATTTCATTGATAAATGCTCAGTGGAGGAGGGAATTTCTGACCATGGTGTTGTTTAATAGATTTGGCATTGAAGAAACCTCCTACTATTATGACGCAAAATCTTCCTATTCAAAAATGCTAATCTTGAGGGGATGTCTGCTTACCTGCAGCATCAATTTAGTCTCTTCGAAGTGGTATCAAAAGTAACCCCCGACATAAATAAATTGTGGAATCTCTTCACAAAAATGACCCTGAAGGCAATGGATATGTTTGTGCCAACCAAATCTGTGAGGGTATCAAATTCCACAAAATGTCCCTGGCGAACTAAGGATATGATATCACACAAAAGGAGGCTGCGTGCTTTATTCTCCAAACGCAAGGTGTCTAGTCGTCATTTGGCAGCCTACAAATCTGCCCTTGCTTCGACAATGAAGTCAAAACGTATCTCCTTTCTCTGCAGCATAATGTTTCATCTGCTCCCAAAAACTTTTGGCGTTATAGCAAATCACGTCGGGGAGCTTCAAAGTCTGTTCCCACCCTTAAATCGCACACTGATGGCCAAATTATTGTTGATCCATCAGGCAAAGCAGAAGTTCTCAACCGCGCTTTTGCGGGTGTATTTGTTGCTGACGGGGTTGCACAAATTCCGCCAGGGCCCATTTTCTCCAGTGGAATAACGCCGCAAATTAGTGAAGCTATGATCATTGACCGTATAAAGACAATGAAAAGTAATATTTCTGAGGGCTCTAGCGTAGTTAGTGTTAACCTCTTAAAACTACTTCCTTGTGTTTTTGCAAAATTTTTGTTTGTTATTTTCTGTCTCAGCTTGAAGGTTGGTGATATTCCGCTTGCGTGGAAGAGGTCAACGATCGTACCAATCTTTAAAAAGGGTGATAAATCTGACCCTTTGAATTATCGCCCCATTAGCCTCCTTGATACATGCTCAAAATTGCTCGAATTTTTCTTAGCAGCTCACATTCGAAACTTTGTTGACTCCAACCTTTTCTTTAACGGGGCCCAGCATGGTTTCCGTCCTGGTTATTCTTGCGAAACCCAACTGGCCTCCTTCAGCCAAGAGTTATCAATGGCCCTGGACCGTGGCAAAAGGGTTGATGCTGTTATGATAGATTTTTCCAAAGCATTTGACGTGGTGAGCCACCCCATTCTCATGAGGAAGTTAGCTTACATGGGTCTTGATGGTGTGTCCCTCCGCTGGTTGATGACGTCCTCTCTGATCACCTACCCGTAACATCTGGAGTGCCCCAAGGAAGTATTCTGGGACCCTTACTGTTCTTGATCTTCATAAATGACATAGCTGGCACTGTTAAGTCCAAAATAAGGTTGTTTGCTGACGACTGTCTCATTTACTCAGAAATTGCCAGCTCTTTGGACTCTGACAGACTGCAAGCTGATTTGTTAGCAATTGAAGACTGGTGCGAGACCTCTTCCATGAAGCTGAACCCGACCAAATGTTCGCTTATACAGTTTTGCTGTAGTTCGATTAAAGTTAATCCTTCTGTGTATGTTCTGTGTGACCAACCATTATCCCCGCAACCCTTTTCAACATACCTGGGAGTTATTTTTGATCGCAAACTCGATTGGTCTAGACAAATTGCAGCAGTATCCAAAAAAGCAAATAGTGCTCTGTATTTCATTAAAAGGAACTTTAGGAAGTGCCCCGCTAAAATACGTGGAATTGCCTATCTTGCCTTAGTTAGGCCTATTTTGGAGTATGCATCGACGTCCTGGGGACCCCATTTAGTTTGCAAATCTGCGTCGTTGGAACGCATCCAGCGCCGTGCCGCTCGCTTTGTTGTTGGAGACTATCGAAGGAAAAGCAGCGTGTCCGCAATGATTTCTCAGCTTGGTTGGCCGACACTGGCTGCCAGGAGAAAATGTCACCGGCTCTTGTGCCTGTTTCGAGTGCTTTGCGCGACTGGGGGGTGGGGGAACTGCTTGA
This sequence comes from Sinentomon sp. SZTP_YWyxl, assembly GCA_030068105.1. NCBI lineage: Eukaryota > Metazoa > Arthropoda > Protura > Sinentomata > Sinentomidae > Sinentomon > Sinentomon sp. SZTP_YWyxl. Next base: position 672 of record JASGXE010014082.1, on the reverse strand, counting down.
GTTTATTCACTCTCCCCATTCTATGGCAGGCATGATCACCCTTTCAAGATAAGGCCTCTCTCCTTCAAAAAAGATGTTGGGAAATTTTCCTTCCTTTCGCGTGCAATCGCTGACTGGAATGTACTGCCTGCAACAGTGTTCTCCCAGCCATTGAGCATACCAATTCTTAGGAGGAGATTTTCCTGCCTGCCCAGCTCAGAGAGTTCTGAACATGGGTGAGCTGAACGGCATCTTCCACTCATTTGCTCCTTAAGTCCATCTCCTCCATTGACTGATAATAATTTAAGTCGTTTTGATCAATTACCTAACTTTTCAATTTCCTTACCGTTTTCTCCCAGCTTCAGTTCTTTCTCCTTCCTTGTGAGTGTATGTGAAAATTTGTTGTATCCTATGTGTATGATAATGTGGAAACCCACAAATACAATTCAATTCAATTCAAAGCAGAGTCGTCACTGGGCATATTGCTGCAAATCATTTTCACCTGTGCTTCGCGATTTGCCTGCTTTATGGGGGCACATCACCTCAATTTGGAACTTGGGAAACTTTCTGAAATTTGGCCAAATGACTTTTCGAACTTGTTAAAATAAATTTTTGAAGAGCTTACCAAGACTGATGGGGAAAATGTTTTTTGGTTTTTGGATCAAGCCCATTACAAAAGGGAGGTTAAAGCGG
>JASGXE010014081.1:0-12630 GCA_030068105.1 Sinentomon sp. SZTP_YWyxl | reverse complement strand
TGCTCAAGAGGCCACCTGCACATGTGCATGCTGGGTTTCAAGCAAACCGGATTTTTTTCTTTTGCCGATTGAACAGATCAATGTTGTGACCCCACAATGTGCAGCTAATTCACGTAGTGCGGGAAGGATATGTCATTGGCTTCCATGTCAAAGCATGGCATTGCTTAACAATGGAATGGAATGTCGACCCCAATTTATAATGTACTTCATAATGTGTTTTAATACCTCTATTTACAGAGCATCTTGGCCTCTCCCTCCCTCCCTCTCTCTGGCATTGGCTGCATTCTTTGGGGTTTTGAGAGTCGGTCATCGTGGTGCAACCGTCTTCAGTTTGATTCTTGCGCTGGCTGCTCAACATGCGTTTGTTACTGAACGGCTTGTTTCCTCGATTGCAGGATGCGCTTCTAAGTCCCAGTTTTTTTGGACATAATCATTAGGGTTAGGATTGTAGGCAGGGCTAGGATGATAGGTAGGGCTAGGATAGTTGTTATAGGGTAGGTTGCTTATGTTCAAAATCTCTGGGACCTACAAGAGCATCCTCTTTGCAAGAAACGTATGTTGAGCCGGATATTTCGCATTGCGACAGTTTGCAGTTAATTTCTGTGCAACAAAATAGTTTTTAAACGGGAGTTTTCGAAATTTAACTTCAAATCGGGAGGCCTTTCATTTTTACACCCAAAATTGTGCGTCAAAAAATGAACCTCACATATTTCATGCGAAAATAATCAAACGTAGCTGTGCCGTTGTCGCCGCTTCTCGCCATGACCAAACAGGAATTGCGCCATGACCTCAATTCTCCATTTCCGCCATGGTCGCCAAACCAGCACTGAAAATATGTTTGCCTTCTGAACACTTAACGATGAAGTTTCAGAAGACAAATATATTTCAAGTTCAGGTTTAGCGACCATGGCGGAAATCGAGGATTGAGGTCGACAATGGCGCAGCCAATAGTTTGATTGTTTTGCATGGAACATGTGAGATTTATTTCTTGGTGCACAATTTTGGTTTAAAAAATGATAGTTCTTTCGTCTAGAAGTTAAAAGGTCTGAAGACTAACTTTTTAAAAACACTTTGTTGAGCACAAATTGACATCAAATTATCGCAATGTAAATTTCTGGAAAAGAAAACCCTTTATGAACGACCACCGAGGGACCTTGAATAGAGTGGCAAAGTGGGTGGAATGCCACATATGAGGATGTACGAACGACCACCGAAGGATGTTGAATGGAATGGCAAAGTGGCTGCAGTGCCAACCTGAAGGTTTTCCGAACGACCACTGAGGGATCTTCACAGACACTAAAAAGTGCCAACATTACCACCTAGTTGGTTCTGTAAATAACCACTGAGGGATCTTGAAAGGCTTCGAAGAGTGGCATGAACGCCGCCTAAAAGGATCTATGAAGGAACACTTGGGGACCACAAATGAACTGGCAAAGTGGCCATAAGGCCACCATAGATAAAAACCCTGGAGGATCTATAAATCCACATTGAGGGTTGACCGAAGTCACTCCAAGTGAGAGATCTTTTAAGTACCCTCATAATGGGAGTACTATGAAGAACCTTTGAGGTGGCCCCTGGTGTTGCAAACTCAAGAACCCTCAAAGGTTCTTATTAGCTCCTATTTTTTCTATGAGTGCATGGGCGCGCCGTTTTGCTTGGAGTAACTTGTTCAACTTGTGATTTACCCAGGGAAATTTGGGATTGACTTTAAACCTTCTTACAGGAAGTGCTTTATAAAAAGATTTGAGGGTGTCCCTAATGGTTACCCAGCTATCATTGATGGCCCTGGTTTTTATTGAGTTTTCGGTCAATAATGGGTTTGTGAGTAACATATTATTCAAATTGTTCCAGTTGACTGTGGAGTAATTTACAAATACCTTTGCGATCTTTTTGTTGTTTCTGTTGGGCTTGTTTGTCAATGTAAGGACAACGGTTTCGTGATCGGCAATGCCAGGGGTAACATCAACTGAAACTCCCGACCACTGAAAATTCACCATTGCAATGTCGAGAAGGGATTTGGAAGTCGAAGTGATGCGAGTGGGTTGGTCCACAATTTGGTGAAAACCAAAAGTGTTTAAAATATTCTCCAAGCATTTATCGTTATTGTTTAAGGCCGCAGGCGGGATAGGTGATCCGGGTTTCATGCAAAAGGCAAAACAATTTGGGGAATTAACGTCTCCACACACAAGAATTTTATGGCCAAGAGATACATGCGATCTGATTGAGTCGTAGAGGTCAAGTAGGAATTGGTCATTGGAAGGTAAATTAGGAGGCAAGTAAACAGCAGCCAGAAAAACATGATAGTGCTTTCCAAGGTTCAGGGAACACCATACAATTTCTAAGGGGCTGTCATCTCTTAAAAACGACTCTGCAGGGAGACACTCAAGAGATTCATGAACGGACACCAAAACCCCTCCTCCCCGGCGCATGCCGCGCCTGTCACACCTGAAAACTTGAAAATCATTTGGAAAGATCTCGGAACTGCACACGTCGGGCCGCAACCAGGTTTCCGTCAGAACCACAATACGAATTTTCAGGGAATTGACAAGCGATAAGAGGTCGACACGCTTTTTCAGACACAAAATGGACTGACAATTAATTATGGCACATTTAAAGCGAGTTAATGAAACTGTCCTGGCAGCGAATTTGTCAAACACACCGGATTTCCCAACCTAGTCCTACGTCATACGCAATTTTCTTGCCAATTCAGTTGATTGAAACTTAACTAACGCTAACTGAACCTGACCTAACCCGTCCACAAACACTGCCTCTGTGTTCGCGCAATGCCTCTGGTCAGCCTACTCTCTATTGCAAAGAAAAAACAATGTTTTCAGAATTTTGCCATGGGTGGGATTCGAACACACCAACAATGGATAAGATCGATTTTGCGAGCGTACGCCTTATCCACTCGGCCAACCGGTCAGCTGCCGGAGTTCGCCACTGGAAGTTGCCTTGAACAAACTTATTTATTTTGTGGTTCACTCTTCGGACGAAAATGCCTGTTGCGCAGGACCAATGCCATATGACGCAGGACTTGGTTTGAAATCCGGTGGGTTTGACAAATTTGCGTCCTGGCAATTGGTTGCTGATTTTTTGACAATTGCGGCTGCCTTCCACATTTGGAGACAGAAGAGGAAATTGAACCAGTGAAATGGGTAATGATTGAAGATCCCACAATCTGTTCAGGAACACCAACGGGAACAGAGTTGGGCAAAAAATGAGGGCTCTCATCAGGCTCAATTGTTGGGAATTCAGACGCAAAAGATTGTGAGGTATTAGAGTTTGAAGTGACGAAACCTGAGTCAAAGGACAACCCATGGTGAGACCCAGAATGAATTGAAACCTGACTGGCAGAGTGAGCTGATGCAATAGAATCACCCGGAGGCCGGAAGGAATTTTAATATTTAAAAAGGAAATCATTATACTTTGTCTTTTTTATCTTTAAAACGGCAGAAATTTTGTTACACACTTTTTTCAAAAGGTCAGCAGGTCTCATACCCACAGAAATCGTAGAGAATCTTGAATTGCAGAGATATATGATATGCACTTTTGTCTTGCAATGTCTTTGTGTTGATCTGTTGTGTTGATCTGTTGTGTTGATAAGTTCTGTTGTGATAAGTGATGTGTTGTAGATAAATTCCGTTGATCTGTTGTGTTGATAAGTTGATAAGTATTTGTTGACTGCTGTATAACTGCTGTATTGCTCTTTTGTAACTGCCGTGATAAATTGTTGATCTGAAATGTACACGCTTGTTCTCCACATTTTTATATCACCTTGTAACCCTTGCAAGTAATTGGCTGTGTCGCATTCTCGTTGCGCAAAGAATAATAATTGTTGAATTTTTGCTATTGTAAGTTAGCAAAGTGTTTCGAAATTGAGGTCACCTTTCTCATATGGAGCTTGGCTACACTTTCCTGCCATAACGTTAACAAAAAGGAAGTATGTTTCTTGGAACAATAATGCCTTGTAACTTGTTTTTGAACTCTCTAACAAATGTTGCGGAGAACTTAATCTTCATTGATGAAAAAACGCTTTGTCATTCGTTGATTCTGACAGCAGTCAGACTTCCTGTTCCGGACAAAATCTTGAACTCTTGATGAAAAACCACGTTATTTCAACTCTCTCAGTAATGTCCTTTCTGATTTTTACACACATATGAAAGATTTTTTCTGAACTGTGATCAGATTAGGATGATCAAACCCAGATCAATGCTCGGTTGATAAGGTTAGCAAATATCCAGAGAATTTTTTACTTTGTACTCTTTTTTGCTGATATGACACTGAAGGAAAATGATGTTCGGGATTGTAGGCCGAGGAGTGTGAGTTCCATGCAGTCACTTTGATCGTATTTTTGCTATTTTATCTGTGGGACTGCTTAAGTTCTAATCCATCCACTGGCATGCCAATATTTTGTGGTAGGATGAAGGCACTATGAAACAAAGTGATTTTATTTGGAGAAAGAGGAGAATTTCAACAAGACAAGAAAGGGAAGCCCAAAACAATCAGCAAAGAAATTCGACCAGAACTCTTTATTCTCGCACACCTAAAGTTGAGGCAAAATTGATAAATTATGCATTCCTGATTATGAGAGCACAGGTCACCAAACGTCCCAAACGCGTCACGTTTGGGGTCTCTGGAGCTAATTTTTGTGACACTCATATCGGGATCGCTTGTCCTCCAAGCAACTGGCGTGAAAATTATATTCACAGTCAAATCGTGCCTTCTTCCCATTTCGCGAGATTCGGCCCCGCAAAATTTACGAATGTACATTTACTGCTACTTCAGTAACACTGATTCTTCTAACACTGGTTCACAAAACCTTTAATTTTTGATGATAATATTCTTCAATGTTCTCATAAACGCAATAAAAATTCAGTCACAACGTGTTCTACAATATATGTAGTTTATTCCGGCCCCACATATTGGAATTAAGGCTCATTGAAATTATCCAAAATGTGAGAACGAAGAGCTTGCATCTGCAATTTTAGAGATGCATGCCTTCGATGCATTCGGATGCCTTTATTTGCCAGCGGTAAGTAGAATATTTTGCCCCATAGTACTCGTTAGCCATTTGACAACGTCATTCACACATGGGAACTTATTCAGTTAGTGATTTTAATCTTAAGTGTGCAAAGACAAAGATCTTAGACAAAGATTGGGTGCTCTGAGAGCACAAGTGGTTCTGCTATACTCTTTCGCATTTGGCTCTTTTTAGCCAATCGTAAGATCAGGCCCTACTCATAAGAGCATTCCTGCTCTCAGAGTCAAGATCACCAACTGAATGAGGTCATAGGTTCCTTGGGAACAACTATAGGAAGCAGAAGAAAGATGATGGCCCACATAATGCACTTCAATAAGTGCACCTGCTGTTAGCCCCCAATATTTTCTGTCAATATAGATCCCGTCAGCTGTAGAAATTATCTCAGTTTCAAAAAAGCGTGTTGTCAAATGTGTTAAAATTGTTAAACATGTCAGAAAGATCACCGCTTTTTCGTGCAGTTTTTTTTTCACATTCTTTTTTGTGACCATGTTAAACCATATTCGTATATTTCATTTTTACATTCAAACGTCCTGAATATACGTTTCTGTGACTTACCGCAAAATCTTCCAATCACAAACAGGTCTCCGATTCAGCTGTTTGCTGCACATTGGCTGCTTCATAAAGACTGTCTTCATTTTGACTCGACTGCTTAGCTTTATTTTCTCAAGATGAATTTACTTTCCGAAGATTTCAAAATGCTTTATCGAAAATGCAAAATTTCGAAAATGCTTTCAACGATGTCAAGATCCAACTTGCAGCTCATGTGGAACTTTTCGCCTCACAAAATCACTGAAGTCAGTTAAGTTTCCTCTCGTGGCGTGATCAATAACAAAATACACTCACCCTAACTTACCCGAAACACCATACCTGCATAAAATGAATGTATTTGTGAGATATCATCAATTTATTATTTTTGCTGTAAATCAATAACAGTGAACAATGTCGTGACACTGTAACACATCACAAAGATAAAAATGTACGCCAAGCATAGTCAAAACAATAAAAAAAATCATAAGCATCATTGCTGGAACAGGTAAGCAATAACTGGCCTCCGGGTGGTGGTGCGAGACGTGCGAGCGCAATAGCATTGGTTATGAGCGTAGAGACAGCGGGAAAGATATTACAATCGGTAATTGATCGAGGGAAAAAAGAATTGTAGAGTATATTTCTCTTACAGAAGGGAAGAGTGAGACTGAGACCATTTTCCATCCGTCTTTAAATGAGGAAAAAAACCTCAAATGCTGTAAGGAGTGGGAAGGGGAAACTTAACGTCGCCAACGATAATTATTTCACTGAGTACGTTTACGAAAGGTGTGTCTGGAGACGGCTCTCCAGGGTGGGAAAGTCTAATTCTGTCATGATGACAGTTACACTATTCCTTCTGCCATATATTTGGGAAATTATTCTCGTTACTCTTTTATGGTCAATGTCAAGGCATCAGTATCACAACGTTTACGGGGATCCCATGGCGCACAGCCATATTCCGGAATGGGCAGGTCCAGGTCAACGCAGGCGTCTTTCTTTTGGTGAGTGGAGGCGAGGCCGCAGCTTAAGATTTCTCATGATGTAGCCCACTTTCGATGAGAATTTGGAAATTATGGATGAAATATGAGGAGTCCACGACAAATCATGGCTCAATAGCACACCATCATTTGAAAGTGTGGACGACTTCCACGGACTCACCTGAAATTGAGTAAAGAGTGGCAGATCCAAGACCACGAGCACCAAAATGGACCACTTTGGATTTGTTCGCATTGATGCTCATGTTTCATGTCTCGGACCACGAGGAGACCGTTAATGCCAGTGCAATGTCAAACACTCGTAGGATGGGTTTTCGCCCTGAAGACGATAATGTCGTTGGCAAAGAGCCGAGCGGTTAAGTTCGTGTTTCCTGCAGTATAATTGACAAAAAAGAGAAAAGGGAGCGGCCCATAAAACACTTCCCTGAGGCACTCCTGATCCAATACACGCAGATTCTGAGGGAGGTCCCTGAATAATTGGGTACCTGTTGCGACCTGCCACTGAGAAAGGATGAAAGGACAACGAGCATAGGTTTTTGAGCTGTCTTCATTTCTCATTGTCAATGCCATTTTTTCATGTTGTTTTGAGTTTCGACAATCCACCATTTAGTTCATTTGGGACAACCAATTGATAGATGAACAAATTTTGTTTCACGATCATCGCCTTCCACTTCGCTTGCACTCGTTGGCTTCCACTTGGGCGCCGCGTTTGAGCCGCGCTTGTTTTTTGTAAAAATGTTGCAAAATCGCAGACGCCGCGCATTCCACCATTCCCCCGCCTGGCCAGGATCCCGGCGGATCCTGACTCCCGGCGACCAAGTGGAACTCAGTCTCAAGCGTGAATTCCACTTTTGCGCCGCGCTCAATGCGTTGCGCCGCGAGCCGCGTTTGGCTCTTTTGACGAGCCGAGCCTGAGCCGCGCCTGGATTTGTGTGACAATGTTACAAAAACCCAGGCGCCGCGCGAGATTTCCGACTTTCATTTTGTTTGATTTTTGTTTTCAAGAAGCTGCTGTTGTGCTTTGTGCAGTCCGCAGTTTCTGTAGGTCGACCACATCATGGGTCGGCGTTGCTTTTTCGTTGTGTGCCAAATAGGCGGAACCATACAGTTTGGAGTTCTTCCTGTGCGGGCGCCATCTTGTTGCCTTTGATGCAAACGCTGAGCGCAAACGAGAACATGGGCAGTGCAATTCTGAGTCGAGAATTTGACGCATTTCTTCGCTATTTCTCAACGGATATTGGGCGGGTTTGGTTCGTTGAAATGGGCACGAAATGCGCAATACCGGCCACGCAAAAACTTCCGTGTTTATCGCATTCCACGTGTGAAGAATTTCATGGCGGTGAAGGTATTTCGTTTCCAATTTTGCATGGGGAAGCAAGATTGCAAAAGCATTCTGAAGAGTCGAGCACAATAATTTCGGACACTTTTTCAACCATGATCTTTCAAACATGTTTTGAACCATCTTTCTTCGTGCCAGTCAGAAAATATTAAAAGGCAACTCAAGGTCCGGATTTTCCTCTGCAGGAGACAGTGTCCGTTTTTTTGGGCGAACGCCGTTTGGATTGCTGGGGTTTTGCATGATCAAAGATGGTCGGAATGGCGTTGCTCTTCAACAACGTTCTGCCATCCTGGCGGGCATTTTCGAACTGGTTGCTTTCAAAGTGGACCTGAAAGACAAGCAATTTGTGCAAATATTTGAATTCCCATATAAACGCTTTGGGCCAATAATTTCCCAGTGCCAGGGCCGGATTTACCAGGCCCGAGACTGGGTCGGAAAATTGCGAGGGTGGCAAAAAGTGGCAACGGGACCTTTTTTTGTTTTCTTTTTAACAAACCGTCCCTGGATGGAAGCCAAGTTTTCCAATATCATTCTTTCAAAACGAAGTCCATTTTCGAAGCCACTTTCGATCCACGAACATCGACAGAAATTGAATCCAACGACTCTGCATCCGCCAGCCAGCCCTCCGTGCAGGGAGGGGTGGCTGGAGCTGCAAACAGCATTTGTCCCTCAGTATGTGTGGAAAATATGCTTTTATTTTCAATTGAGGATTCTGAGCACCATTTGAGTTTCCATTTTTTTTTATTTCTTCCCCTTAGGGGAGGAGACACTCACTCTTCAATCTTGAAACCCCTCCCCCGGCGCTTCGCGCAACGCATCGTCTGGGGGCCAAATAATTATTGCCCCCGCCCCTGAAAATAAATTCCTGGCCACAGCTTGGGTGGCGCCAACACTCACAGTGCCAATGGGCGCCAGGCATCCAAATCCAGCTTTGCCCAGAGCATTTTTCCGCATGTTTCATTTGGTGGAAAATGCATCATGGAATTTAGAAAAAGAGCCAAGATATTTTGCACTTCCAATTTTTCCAATACATGTTCACATTTTGGAAACTTGTTTTGTTGACGACCAGCAATCAATATCTCGATGGCAAGTGGGTTAATTTTTCATCATGGCATTCCTTCATCTGGACAAAAACAACACGTGCGATGCAGAGTTTTAAAATGTCACAATTTTCGGTCCGTTTTGGATTTGCAAGTGGGCCCAATGAGATGCAACACGATGGCGTAGGCGAGCAAAAACATCATGCAACACATCATTGGGGCCAACACATTTCAGGAATCAACGGGGCCTGGAATTGACACGTGCAAACAAAATAATTGATTAAAGCTTTAGGTAGAGTTTCTATTATTACCTCTCACAAGAGGGAATTTCATGCAGGCTTCCATTTATCTCTTTTCAATTTGGCAATCCACTATTGTTTCTTCTCTCCACATTTGTCGGAAAACGGAAGAAACGAAATCCCTTTTCACCTCTGTTTGCACAACCAACGGCACAACAGCAAGGCATTGCACTTGGAAGAACTGTTCACGTTTTGCGAGGCAAAATCTTCCAAGAATAATTATTTTTCGCTGAGCAATTCACAACACAAGCAAAGATTCCAACCACCATTCAGTGTCCACTCACATGGTCAACTGGATCAACAATCGACACCGGGACACCGCAAACCATCAACCGGAGATCAGCTGCTGAATCGCGGAGGAAACGCGCAGCGAGAAACAAGCAATTCGAAAGGCAACAAAATGTTTCCATGCTCTGCTCTCTCCGCGCCCCTCACCTATTTGGATTTTCTCCATTGAACGCCAAACTGTCCATGTACGGCTGTGGGCGGAACAGGGTCAGTCGTCATCCCCCCAAAGCACATATTCTTCCTCAACAAGCTGTCCCCCTGGGCGGAACCTCTTTTGTCGTGAACCCCCCCGAAAAACATATGCAACCTCAACAAGTTGCCACCCAAGGCGGAATCTCGTTTGTAGTGAACCCCACTACAGAAAAACATATGCTACCTAAAGAAGTTGCCCCCCAAGGCGGAACCACATTTGTCGTCGCCCCCGCGAAACATATGCTGCTTCCTCAACAAGTTGCCCCCAAGGCGGAACCACATTTGTCGCCGCCCCCCGAAAAACATATGCAACCTCAACAAGTTGCCCCCAAGGCAGAACCACATTTGTCGTCGCCCCCTCGAAAAACATATGCTCCTCAACAAGTTGCCCCAAGGGGGAACCACTTGTCGTCGCCCCCCTCGAAAAATATGCGACCTCAACAAGTTACCCCCAAGGCGGAACCACATTTGTCGTCGCGCCCCTCGTATAACATATGCTACCTCAACAAGTTGCCCCTAAGGCGGAACCACATTTGTCATCGCCCCCCCCAAAAACATGCTATCCCAACAACGTGTCCCCAAGGCGGAACCAGGTTTGTCGTCAACCCCCCCCCCCGAAGGACATATGATACCACTTGTTGTCAAAATCTGGTTTCCAAAATCCCAAAGGCATTCTCTACTACTCTTCTTGCTCTGCTGATCCTATCAAGATAGGGTAAAAAGAGAGAAGATGCAAGGGGCAATAATTGTCACTGTTTGTTCCGCGTGTCCTTGTGACACTTGGAATTTGTAAACAAACATTTGGCACAAATCACAACACTCTAAACCGGCAATTGCTTTTGGAACACCGTATTTTAATATGGGGTTAGATGGGAAGTGTTCGAATCAGAATTCGCAGCGTATTCTTGGTTCTTGCCGCTTGTTCGACTTCAAGTCAAGCATTTGAAATACGAGCGCTTTGGTATCCCTATTCAAAGCGTTCCAACTCGCTATTGTTCCCCAATGTGTTGCCTACATGATAGTGTGCACTCGGTGTGTTGCAAGGATACTCTGCGTGTTACAAAATGAACAATACCCAACTTTGACCATTTTTAAGCGTGGTGTATCGAAACGAACTTAATGTAGCGCGTAGGTATATATGCTCAACAGATTTCCTTAATTAAACCAACTAAGCAATGACCTTTTCACATCAATTTAGCATTAGTCCATAAACAATAAGCAAATTTCTCCCCATAGTGTGTCGATCAATCTACCAACATTTACAGCCTTTTGTTGTCTTCGAATGCCTGAAACTTGCTTAGAATCGAAGGCTTTTGCTGGAGATATCCACACTAAATGAAATTTTCCCAATCGCATAGGAGCCATTGATGGAAACATGTTCATATTAAGACTTCAAAAAACTCAGGATCCGTGTTCCATCACGGATCCTGAGTTTTTTGGAGTCTTGAGTGGAATGAAGGCGCCAAAAACTCAGGATCCGTGTTCCATCGTGATGGAACACGGATCCTGAGTTTTTTTGCAGTCTTGATCTGAACATGTTTCCCATCAATGGCTCCTATGCGATAGGGAAAATTTCATTTAGTGTGGATATCTCCAGCAAGAGCCTTCGATTCTAAGCAAGTTTAGGGCATTGGAAGACAACTAAAGGCTGTAAATGTTGGTAGATTGATCGACACACAATGTGGAGAAATTTGCTTATTGTTTATGGACTAATGCGAAATTGATGTGACAGCGAGACATACGAGTAGCTCTCACCTGAAAAAAATGATGCACTCGAAAAGAGTGTAATGGCTATAAATGTCCTGAACATGAAGTCATTTCCTTCAATCACAGAATCACTTATTATTGGTGCTCCTGAGTAAGGTCAGCACAAGAAATATCAGCAAAAAGCAATCTTACCAGGTTGTATACATATGATCAAGGCGATTGTCCCAGTCCCGCGTTGGTTGCCACAAGCTCGTCTTGTCGAACGAATCGATCTGGCTTCAGTTGGCGCGCCTGGAGCGGGCTTGCAGCAGCCCAGGCTCCGAAGATATCCTGGCTCCCGGCGCCAAATTTTCCAGGGATCACGAGAGATCCTGGCCGACAATGAGCAGAATTTGCCGGAAAATTATCACAGGATTCCGCAGTGACAGTTTAGGCAGTTTCAATTTTCAAATTTTTCGGACGAACATCAAAACAAAACATTTGATTGGCCGTGATTAAACCTCCATTCTAGAAATTTTCTCAGAAGATAGTGATAGTGCGAGTATTTAACAGTTGTGTTTTAGACTAATTTCCTGAAACTGAAGGTTAAAAGATCACTGAAATTTAAATATGCATGTTTCCTTGTTTTAGGTTCCCTAATATCCAGGTGAAATCCAGGTTTCTCTCTGAATTTGTTAAGGAATTTGCTCTTCTCAGTTATCTTCCGGGATGTCAGGAGCATCGTTGTCCGGAAATTTAATGATGGCATTTAGAACTACTGTAGTATGGATATTATTTGTGTGTGTGAATGAAGTGCGTGGTCCGTCGTTTAACCTCAGTCGGCTAAATATCAGGGAGAGAATTCTTTCAGTTTCTCATGCAGTTTATCAGGAAGCAAGCAAATACGACACCTTCAATCGTCTTTCTGACGCCGTCGTTGAGAACGCGCCAGACGCCTTGAAGTCAGTCTTCAGCGTCATCGATATAGCCGAAGCGAGACTGAAGAACAAGATTGTGGATAAGTTTAAGGAGGAGAAGAGGACCGTATCAAGTGTGGAATTTGGTTTAGACTGGCTCAAGGGGCATCTGGGATCGACGGACGACCGTAAAATGTTATTCTTCTATGGAATGCACAGGAAGAAGGATGGCGAGCTGGTGCCAATAAATAGCGACACCGTGAACGATTTCATGGAAACAGTAAACAATAAGGGTATGTTTGTGTTTA
>JASGXE010014080.1:0-11617 GCA_030068105.1 Sinentomon sp. SZTP_YWyxl | reverse complement strand
GCGATTTCAAACGGTGATTCCACGTGGTGATTTCACACGGTGATTTCACACGGTGATTTAACACGGTGATTTAACACGGTGATTTAACACGGTGATTTAACACGGTGATTTAACACGGTGATTTAACACGGTGATTTAACACGGTGATTTAACACGGTGATTTAACACGGTGATTTACACGGTGATTTCACACGGTGATTTAACACGGTGATTTCACACGGTGATTTAACACGGTGATTTCACACGGTGATTTCACTCGGCAAAACGGATTTTTGCCGAAATCGTTATCAAGATTGCGTACCTGTTCTTATCGCCCATCTATGTATGTATGTACTCGTAGGTATGTACCTATATTTTATTTAGATTTGCGATATAAAGGCTAATATCAGTTTCAGCAAGACAAGATAGCACATGAACAACAGAAAACCACATTTTCAGGGCAACATTTGTAAAAATCACGCGGAGAAATACAGAACTGACACACTGATCTTGTCTTGGTGAATTCTGGGTGAAAGGCTCGAAGTTCTCATAAATCCCTGTCAAAATTGGGAGGACTCTTTCCGTTTTCGGAAGACATTTTTCCCCTGTGGCTGGGACTTTTGATCTACTTTGTATAAACCCTGCAGGACTATTGGGCATGCCTACCCGTCCTTCATCTAGAAAGGAGGAGAAGTGATTCGAGCTAGAAAGGTTCCTTAACCCTGCTCGCAGAATTGTCAAAACCTCTCACTTTCGCTTTCCTTTGCAACCACTTCGCACCGCACGTTATTCGCTTTATTTTATTTCCTTGGGCTTTTCCCGAAATGAAATTTGCCTTTTCCCAGCAGCCGTCAGCCTTTCCTGCAGCTCTTCCCATTCCTTTTGCCATTAGCAGCGGGGAACCTATGAGGTTTTCACTTTCGGGTCTAAGCTGCAAAACCTGGAAAGGTAAAGCAAACTTTGCCAGCAAGAAATTATTGAGAAAGCAGCAGCCAATTTCCAAAGAGTCAAGCAAAGTCATCATCACGGAAAGATTGCGTTGTGGCGCCATGCAAAATTCTGAGACTTCAGCTGCAAGATGACGAGAATGTTCGGTAAGGCCGAGTCAGAATGGACAGACTTTTGCAACAGGTTTTTATATCATCTGTCCAAAACATATTGTCAGTTGCAACAATGAGCGAAGGAGAACGCTGGAGCATTGACCATTGCCCATTGTTGCTAGTGTATTTTGAACAGACATGTCTGTTCATAACAGATTGACACTAGCAAAATTTTTTTCAGATTGCAATCTGAAAAAGTCTCATGTAAAAAATCTGCCCATTCTGGCGCGGCCTGGTATTCGTAAACTTCAAAACCGAGGTTTTACCGTATATGCACAAGATTTTTGGCCAAGCTTGTATAGAGGAAATGTTCATCACCAAAAAATATTAAATCTGGTATCTGGTGATGTATCCAAAGTGATTTTGACCTCATTCGAGTGCTCAAATCTCTTTCTGTTTAAAAAAATTGTGGAAAAAGTGTTCTATACAGCACAGCAGACGTTCAAAGAACATGTCCACAGGAACACTTCCGCGCAAGCCTCCGGTGGAGGTTGTTGATAATGATGATACGTGATTAGGAGTGAAAACATTTCTACGGATTTCAGTGCAATTTCGGTTGAACTATTTGCCTTCATAGCGGCTCGTGTGGATACGCGTATACTTCGTGGAAGTTTTTCCGGACATTATAGGCGGATATTAATCAGGTAGGTTGACAACAATCATTGGGCGTACACCAACCAGAAGGTAAGCAAACAACTGACAGTGAGAACAGGGGTTAGGTCAATTAAGATAAAATGGGAGGCAAAACGTAAATCTCGCCCGTAAAGTTGGTTACACCAAATTAGCCATTCGGAATACTCGGGCCATGGAAGATTTTTGTCAGAATTTTGTAGCACGGGCAATGTTATTCCCCATCTATAGTAAGCGCCGTTAAATGCATTCCTTCATGTAATGTGTTTTGCGGAGCATGAGAAATGGGGAATTACATTGCCCCGTGCTTCAAAAATCTGAAAAAATCTCCTATGGACCGGGTATTCAGAATGGCTCCGTATACACGCAAACCCAAAAGCTTCACCAAAAATTATGGCCGGATGCAAGAAACGGGTTGAAACAAATGTGTCACCCTGTCGTCCGACAGAGCTCGAGTTTGTTGATTTTCGTAGAGGCTTGGGTTAAATGACCCATAGGGAAGGGTTCTGCCAGGTTGAAAGATCCCCAACTTTTAGTTTATGGTTTGTAATTCGCAAGGCAGCACGCTAATTCTCGCAAAAAGAAGAACGCAAGGTAACATCGTTTCAGAAAGGTATGCATGCGCTTTTGAAGGGAATTTGTTTGCTCATACATTCCCCGATTTAATGCCGGTTTGGTCGCTCTGAAGAGAGCCTTTACCTGCCCCACATATCCTCCGGGAATACTCTCTTCGTTTCTCAACAGATCCTCTGAAGTTTCGCATGTAAATAGCCTAATTCAGACGGCCTGCCTGCACGGACCAGTTACCTATGTCTGTGCACCGTTTAGATTTCCGAATTCAAGTACACTGAACGCCTTTATGGACGGCGTCTTGCTGAGGTGGATGCTCCTGCTGGAAAAACTGTATAGCTGCGGCAGAATTGATGTACTCTTACATGTAAAAATTGCAATCGTTCAGATTTTGGAAAAAATTCCAGGCTGCAGTAATTGAAGATCCTTTTTTGCAACCGAGGTCAAAATCTATTTCGACAGCCTGTGAAAGAATAAAAAGAAAGAAATAAATGTTTCGGAGGCAACACTTGAATGGAAAAATAAATTTTTGGGTACATTAATTCCGCCGCTACTATACCTTGCTTTTTCCACTGTAAAATTACAAACACGAATTGGCATTTTGATGGAATTTGGCATTTCGGTAAAAAGCAGACAGGTTAAAACGCCATTTGTATGAGATTGACCGATGAAAAAACGGAGGACGGAAATGGTGTTGCCAAATACGCCAAATTATTTGGCAATACCAAATTTTTTTGAAGTGCCAAAAAATTGCCAATTTTTTGGGAATACCTATAAAAAATTTTATAGAATTTTCGAAAATTGTTTGTTTCAATGTGTATCACCAATTTTTATTAAAGTCCGAAAATACCAGTGGCTGAAAATAACTTCCAAGAATCTGACAGTTGTGTTTCGCAGAAAGGGAGAACGTGATAGAATTTGTCAGTAAAATAATTCAAATTTTTTTCGTTTCAAGAAGGCATTTCAAAGTTGGAAATGGTGCAGAGAAGGGCTGCAAGAATAATTACTGGTTACTTTGGCCGGCATCTCTTGCAAGCAGACGACGTGACCACAGATTCAAGCTATTTAGCGATATATTCACCCGCTCCTTAAATTTTTCCATGCCAGCAAAGTACGTTGTTAAGCCTATCCAACTCCGAACTGACAATGGTCTGGCCTTCCATGTTCCTTTATGCAAAACAAATCGGAACCTTCATTCATTTTTCCCGAGAACAATTGGAGATTGGAACTCCTTGCCAGCAGCATCACCGCTTATTTCTCGTGCCCGATAGCTTCACAGGGTATAGTCACACCACAAAACAATCCGTATAGATGTTTTTTGTCGCACTCACTTGATATAGATTGCCTTGTCCTTTAAATGTAATGAATTCATATAAATTCATATAAATTCATATAAAATCATATAAATTCATAAATTCATAAATTCATAAAATTAATATAATAAATTGAATGTAATAAATAAACAAATAAATAAAATAAATGAATAAATAAATAAATAAATTCAGCAATCTTCAATAATTACGAGTACACTCTAAACTTGAGGTTTCGGTATGGATCACCTTGGGAGCACCTTTTTTAAACATGGTCTAAGATGGGAGTGTTCTTTTCAGAACATTGTTTGGAGCACGTAGTGTTTTTTTCTAACACCATTTTCTTGTCACAAATTTGGAGCATGAGCGATTTAGAAAACTGCATGTGTCCAAATCACTCATATGTCTTCCAAATTTGTAACAGGAAATGGTGTTCCAAGAGCACACTGTGTGTTCCAAACAATGTTCCGAAAAGAACACTCCCATCTAAGCCATGTTTAAAAAATGTGTTCCCAAGGTGATCCATACCGAAACCTCATGTTTAGAGTGTACTTACCTAACCTCCAGAATTCATAAATGCAAAGCAGGACACCTTCAAACAGCCTTCAAACTCTGGTAATAAAGAGAAAGGATAAAGCATGCATTTCATTTTTGCAACAGCTCTACGAGTTACACCTGCGAATTTGCATAATTTCGATGCTTTGCTCGTAAAAAATATCGAAAACCCAGTTTGCGTGGTTCTCTGTTTTGTCTTTGATTCAGCCTCAGCTTTATTCGAGAAACATTCAGGAAAAAGCTGTTTGAGGTATCACAGATTGTCACTGAATTCTACACTCTAAACACGAAGTTCAGCTTGGAACACCATATTTTAACATGAGCTTAGATGGGAGGTGTTCTTTAAGGAACACACGTTTGGTTTTTGGAACACTATAAGTGTTCCATTTGGAACACTTGTGGGTTTTCCGAAACACCTAATGTGTTCCAAATCTGTGACAGCTGTCACAGATTTGGAACACATTAGGTGTTTCGGAACACCAAAGTGTTCCAAAGGAACACTTTAGTTTCCAAAAACCAAACGTGTGTTCCTAAAGAACACCTCCCATCAAAGCTCATGTTAAAATATGGTGTTCCAAGCTGAACTTCGTGTTTAGAGTGCAGGGTGGCCCAAAAGTCCCTATACGGTCTACGTTTTTCTGTTTTCCCTTTTTTTAGGTATGTTTGTGGGTTTTTGAGGGAAGGTTTATCGTATGTAAATTGCACAATGGCGGACTGCAGCCCTTTTATAATCGAGCAACGCGTGCTAGCTGCCACTTGCGGGTGCACGAGAGACCAGTTTCAAGGAAGACGATCTCTGATATCCAAGCTCGCTTTGCTGTCCGATTTGGAGTTGACCGACCAACGAAGTCGTCGTTGCTCGACTGGGAGAAAAAACTGTTGCTTCAGGAGTGTGTTGGACTCCCCTCGGGGGCGTCCTCCATCTACCAGTGCCGCAACATTCGCCGGGGTGGGCGGCTTCTGTGGACACCTCCCCATTCAATCAACACGGGGAGGGCGGCAGAGTTGGGAATTCCGCGACCACTTTTGCTCGGTATTAAGGGAGGATCTGGGGAGGCGTCCCATGGCTTTCCCTATTCCTGGAAGTACGTGCGTCAAGCTGGCCCCCCCCACACCCGGGTTTTGATTTCTGACTACTGCATCGGTTAGTGCTACGTTAGTGCTGGTTAGTGCTAGAATTGCAGCGTTAGTGCTGTTACGGTTAACAAGTTATTCAAGTTCAAAAGTGGGGGGGCCAGCTTGACGCTAGCCCCCCCACACCCGGGGATCCGGTATTTTCGAACACTAATGGTTAGTGCTACGTTAGTGCTGGTTGGTGCTCGAATTTCAGCGTTGGTGCTTGTTCCAGTCCAGAGTTATTCCATCTTGAAATTTGGGGTAGGGCCGCCCACCGTTAAGCTGGCCCCCCCCACACCCGGGGTTTGAATTTCTGACCACTGTCGGTTAGTGCTACGTTAGTGCTGGTTGGTGCTGGAATTTCAGCGTTGGTGCTCGTTCCAGTCCAGAGTTATTCCATCTTGAAATTTGGGGTAGGGCCGCCCACCGTTAAGCTGGCCCCCCCACACCCGGGGTTTGAATTTCTGACCACAGCATCGGTTAGTGCTACATTAGTGCTGGTTGGTGCTCGAATTTCAGCGTTGGTGCTCGTTCCAGGCCAGAGTTATTGTATCTTGAATTTGGGGTAGGACCTGCCCACCGTTAAGCTGGCCCCCCCCACGCCCGGGGTTTGAATTTCTGACCACAGCATCGGTTAGCTTCGTTAGTGCTGGTTGGTGCTCGAATTTCAGCGTTCGTGCTCATTCCAGTCCAGAGTTTTTCCATTTTCAAATTTGGGGTAGGGCCTGCCCACAAAATGGCTGTATGGGTGCTGGTTGGCTCGCTCTCGATTTCAATGCCGGGGTTCCCTCCATTGCGCGGTCATTCCAACTTGAATTTTCGCGTGTATAAGCAACCCGTTAACTTGGCCTCCATGCCCGGGAGTCTCCACTGCATCCGTTGGAGGAGTGAAGGAATTTTTTTTGTTCTGTTCCATCTGAATCAGGCTATGAACTTGGAAACCCCTTCAAATAATAAAATCATGCAGCAGTGTTTGGTGAGCAAAATTTACAAGTCTTTAATTATAATTATCCAATCTTTTGTTTGAATCAATCACGCTGGTCAACAAGAGAGACAAAAATAAGTCCTGTCACAGATCGGAAATGTGTGAAAGTGACAAGCTACATCCAAACTTTGGTCAATACGATTGCCTTTTGGCTACAAGAAAGTGTACCTACAAATCAGTCTACTCCTCATTCCACTTGAAGATATAAGCCAAGAATGCTTTCCACCTTCATATGGCGATCATAATAACCTCCTAATGTGGTGGAGTCTTCTTCTGATACAGGGTGGTTTAAAAACATTGACTGAACTGCGGGAGGTTTTTTACAAATTCTTTACAACATAGAAATGGAAAACAGAAGCCAGAAAGCTAGGCCGAGATGGTTAGCACAGTTTAGTGTAAGCGATAAGACAAGTCAAGTTAAGTTTGGTGGTTAGGTTAGGCGAGGTTTGGACAGGTTAGGTTTACTTGGGCTAAGTCTGGAGAGGTTGCATCATATTGCGCCAAATTTTCTGTATGACAACAACGAAACGACTGACACAACAGCTGCAAAAATACCAGTAAACGTGTCACCAGTGCGTGGAAATGCACACAACATTAAACTGCAAATGCCCGTGGTCGGCAACGTGCGTCACAACAGAAAAAGAACATGACCATGTGAAGTTGGAGGAAAATAAATCGCCCCGAGAGTTGGTGGTGGCTGCTGACTATTCGAATCAGACTAAAAAGTTATTGGCAGGCTAATTTCGTTTGCTTCAGAACTGCCAACAGCTGGATCTTTTAATTCTTGGTTCACACAATTGCACATTTTTGGTGGCCGTGTCAGTAAACTGGCAAGTCCGAGCACATTTCTGACCAATGAATAGTTTAGAAGCCTTCAAAATTGCACATTTGGACAGTTTTGTGCCCATTTTCGGAAATGAGGGTCAGAACGCATTTTGCGCATCAGGAAACTGCCTTTGTGTAGTCAATTTTTTGAAACACCCTGTGGAGTTAAATGTCGCAGGAGCGGCACTTCTTTTGTGACTCATTGTCGCATGAATGCGATAATGGAACTGATATTTACACCCTTTGATTTGATGGTGTTGCCCTCAGGGATTATGGTGAACAATAACTTGATGCCAGAATGCAGCTCTGACCTGTGGCTGATACGGTTGAGTGATAGATACTCGTATATAGCGACAATGCTGAGCGTCCAGAAAAGGTCTTTCGGAAATACATGTAACCAACCGTTTTCCGTGCCCATATGTGTGGAAAAACGACATCCACTACACACCACATGAAACCTGCAACCTGCGTCCCTCCAACAACGCAGGGAAGCAGGTTGCAACAACACATCTCCGCAGGGCGCCATTTGGGTGGCAGGGAAAGGCATTTGCGCCCCTGGATTTTGGATATTCTCAGAGAATCCAGCGTCGAATGCTGAACAACCGCGAAAATTGAATTGTTTGCACATAGTTTTTCATAAACAAGATATTCAACACATAGCACAAACGTAGTCCTTACCGTATCCGAGCAAACATTTGAGATCCCCGGGTATGGTGGGCCAGCTTAACGGTGGGCAGGCCATACCCCAAATTTCAAAGTCTGATAACTTAGTATTGGAACGAGCACCAACGGTGAAATTCGAGCACTAACCAGCACTAACGTAGCACTAACCGGTGCAGTGGTCAGAAATTGAAACCCCGGGTGTGGGGGGGCCAGCTTAACGGTGGGCGGCCCTACCCCAAATTTCAAGATGGAATAACTCTGGACTGGAACGAGCACCAACGCTGAAATTCGAGCACCAACCAGCACTAACGTAGCACTAACCATTAGTGTTCGAAAATACCGGATCCCCGGGTGTGGGGGGGCTAGCGTCAAGCTGGCCCCCCCACTTTTGAACTTGAATAACTAGTCAACCGTAACAGCACTAACGCTGCAATTCTAGCACTAACCAGCACTAACGTAGCACTAACCGATGCAGTAGTCAGAAATCCAAACCCCGGGTGTGGGGGGGCCTGCTTGACGCACGTCTTGGAAGTCCGGGAGTTTTTGAGCAATCAATTTCAGGGACGATGGATAGGAAGGGGATCGGCAACTCACCCAGCACCGCTGTCTTGGCCAACCCGAAGCCCCGACCTCACAACGTGCGACAATTCCCTCTGGGGCATCATCAAAGAACAAGTGTCGAAAAACCGTTACCAGACAACGGAGGGTTTGATGCACTCTATCGAGGCGGCCTTCCGGACAATAACCCCGCAAATGCTGAGAGATATGTCCAGACGGACGTGGAACAAGATCTCTTACTGCAGGGACCACGAAGGAGCCCACACGGACCACGAGGCCTAAGAGAAGGAAAGCGTATAGGGACTTTTGGGCCACCCTCTACATAGGATTTACAATGAGGAAGACTTTCATTTCTATTCCGCATGTTTTTTCATTTAAAAATATCTGCGAAGCGGGTCGGGAAATGAACAAAAAGCCCATTGTTGAATTTTTGAACTGTTGCGCCCAATCGTGGAGCTCCCCGTGTAAAAAGCTATGTAAAATTGAATCAGGGGACGTCCGAAAAAAGGCTGTCTTGGATCAGTGAAGCGAATCGAGAAGCTGTATAGGAAAAGTGGCGACGGTTTGCATGAATACAAAAAATGGCAAATGTAAGAAAAAACTCCATAGCTGCAAAAATGACAGATTCTCATGTTCGAGATCACAATAACCTGACAACTTCCAGAGAGCCTTGTTGCAATCTGGCGCTTTAATTTCTATCGCCTGAAAAAGTTTAAAAAGTGTAATTAGAAGCGAAAAAGTGTGAAAATGTTAAAAAGTTTAAAAAGTGCAAAAAGGTTAAAAAGTTTGAAAAGTGTAAAAAGTGTAAAAAGTGTAAAAAGTGTAAAAAGTGTAAAAAGTGTAAAAAGTGTAAAAAGTGTAAAAAGTGTAAAAGTGTAAAAAGTGTAAAAGTGTAAAAAGTGTAAAAAGTGTAAAAAGTGTAAAAAGTGTCCCCCGTGTCCCCCGTGTAACCGTGTAAAAGTGTAAAAGTTTAAAAAGTGTAAAACGTGTAAAAAGTGTAAAAAGTGTAAAAAGTGTAAAAAGTGTAAAAAGTGTAAAAAGTGTAAAAAGTGTAAGAAGTGTAAAAAGTGTAAAAAAAATTGTAAAAAGTCTAAAAAGTCTAAAAAGTACAAAAAAGTGCAAAATGTGTAAAAAGCGTGAAAAGTGTGAAAAGTGTAAAAAGAATGAAAAAAAAAGTTTTGGAGGCAACAGTTAAATCGGAAAACATCTCTTGGAACATTTGTTCCGTTATCGCTCAACACAAAAATATTGAATTGCAAAAGTACACATTTTTTCATTGTCCATTCAATATTCGTCCTATTTTATACTCTCATACATTCCAATCGATGATTTTTCACAGTAATCTTTCCTGCACTTACTTCTCCAAAGAAGAATTTGGACCTTCCACCTGTTTTTAACGCCTATAAAAGAAAGCATTTTATTGGCAAAGTTCCAAAACCGCTGAGATATTTTTATGCTTTCTGGGTTTGCAAAGTGCGAATATGTCTCAGCCGTTTTCCTGGATCAGGAGACGTATGGCTTCTCATACACTCTAAATTGGAGGTTTCTTCTTGATTCACCTTTGCAACACGGATTTTGATGGTTTCCAGCATCAGGAGATGTATGCTTCTCATACACTCTAAATTTGAGGTTTCTTCTTGATTCACCTTTGGAACACAGATATTCATGGAAGTGTTTCTTTCGCGACATTTTTGGAACACTTGTTCTTGGAACGATAATTTCCTGTCACAAATTTGGAACACAAGGCGATCTGGAACGCTCCACGTGCTCCAAATCACGGGCGTTCCAAATTTGTGACAAGAAAAACGTGTTCTGAGAACACATTGGGTGTGCCAAAATGTTCCGCAAAAACCTTTAATCTATGCCCGTGTTTATAAAGGTATTCGAAATGGAAACATTAAATTTTAGTGTGTATACCTACTCTTCGAGTATTTTAGTTCTGTGAATTGTAAGTCACATATGGATGGAATGTTTCATGCATGAGTCGTTTGATACGCAGGAATATGTGGGCCTGTCATTCACACATTTGATCATGAAGCGCAACTCGCAACGACAGGTCGTAAAGTTAAACATACACGGGTGTTCAGAAAGAAACGTTTGCAGACCTAAAGGTGCTGTGGTCATGATATTCCTTTGATGCATCCATGATTTCTTATACAAAACCAACCACGGTGCACCTTTTTGGGCTATATAGTTTATCACAATGGTGTTGATAGCACAGAGTTTAATTATTGATAGAGATTGTTGGAGATACACATATAGCAAAACCGTGACGAGCAGCGCATATATTTACATCGCCAGCGGCATGTGCTTCCGACATTCCGTGCCACATGCTTTTCGATTTTGCGATTTGATGACAACATTCCGATGGACAGGGAACGTCAAGAATGAGCCAGCATGGTGAGGGCAGTAATGACACACAAAATCAGGTTTGTAGAAAAAGAGTCATCATCTGTAAAGTAATATTCTCCACACGCTGTAGGTATCTTCAGATATCCATAACTTTTTACGTCAGAAG
Organism: Sinentomon sp. SZTP_YWyxl; assembly: GCA_030068105.1. Classification (NCBI taxonomy): domain Eukaryota; kingdom Metazoa; phylum Arthropoda; class Protura; order Sinentomata; family Sinentomidae; genus Sinentomon; species Sinentomon sp. SZTP_YWyxl. Next base: position 808 of record JASGXE010014080.1, on the reverse strand, counting down.
TTTTCCAAAATGATCTTTCTCAATCGGCATATAGCTGGTGATGGAATAACTTTTCTGCGTACCTACTCATGTCTTTATTTTTCCTCTTTGCATTTTTTTTGTTTTATTTCTTTCGAGCGGTTGAAATAAACCTTATACCTTGTGACTCCTGGGCTAATTCCGAGTGACGAAGAAAGCCTTTTATTATTTGGCACATACACGGTCTTCAGTGATTGACGGGCCATAGGAGAATTTTGTCGGAATTTTAAAGCACGGGTGTAGGAATAGAAAGAAAGTATCATTCGGGAATCTTACCAAATGTCTCGTTGAGCACACTAGGCTTTCTAGCTCACTAAGGGTCCACCATGCCAAATCAGTCAGGAGTGCATACAAAGTGTGAAGAAAGACACAATTTTAGCTCTCAGGACGAGATCCAGAACTCTATATTCTCCTACAATGAGAGCTTACAAAATGCATATTTACAAATAGAAATCAAAATTGCTCACCTCCATTTAAATGACAATTCATCATCGAAAGGGACAACAAAGGACAACGAAATCAAGACAAAACGAAATGTGGATAACGCCAATGGGACTTCGGCCCTTTTCACTTATGAGTTCGTACCTAACGGCGCGCCCTACAAAGAACATGATCCACGCGGATCAAGCGCGAAATTAAGGGAGCGGACCTGTCCTACCGCGCTCAGGGAGGGACGAAGAGGGAGGAAGGGAGAGGGGTTTTGCTGCCTGAAGTCGTCACCATCTGGTATCAACTGATGAGGTGGAGCCGTGCCTAAGCAGAGGCTCCAGCGACGTTCGCCTCCTTCGAC
>JASGXE010014079.1:0-26149 GCA_030068105.1 Sinentomon sp. SZTP_YWyxl | reverse complement strand
TTCCTCGGAATATCAGGGATTGGAATAATCTCCACCCTTCATCACTCCAATAACCCAACTGCCAGAGCTTCCGTTCTGCCGCCTCCCCCTTCATTTTCATGAATTATTTTTACTTTTGACCTCGTGTTCTGTTCTTTTACTTGTTCTTTTACTGCTGTTGATTGTAGCTGCTCGTATCATAGTTGTGCTATATCATTTTAGTGTAGTATGCTTATTTCCTTTGGAGCTTGCTCCATGCCCTATCGATTTTTTACGGGCAGAATTGTCTAATAAAAAAAATATAAGATGATCACGGTAAAAAAATCGTACCGAGCCTCCCTAATAGCCATCCTTCGGAAATCATTGGTCCTCATTGAAGGAAGTGCATTTTGAGTTAAAGGTTTATTCTAAGTTATTTTATTTTGCGTTGATGCCAAATTTAATACGGATGAAACTCGGACGTTACATGAGGAAATAGGAAAATTGACACCGTTGATTCAGATGAGACTGTCACCGAGTTGACGTCACCCGGGTGTCAACTTCTGTCTGACGACTTCAGGGTGCCATTGAAAAGCCACACATCTGCGGCGGCACTTTTTAGTATAGTGTTTTCCGTCAGACGTATGCAAAAATGAATTTTTGGACAACTTGCTAAGAAGTGGATGCTGCTTTGGAGAAACGTTCTCAACGTTGAATTCATGTTGAATCCTCTATTGGCTCTGCACTCTGAAATTTTCTCAATTTTTGCCATTGAAGACCCAAAAATTCGAGCGAAGTCTGACAATGACGAAGCTTTAAAACAAAATTTGTTAATCATAAAACATTGCACGATTATACGAATACATCTTATTTTTTAAATAATTATTGTTCTGATCTTGGATATTCTGGATCTTTCTTCCCATTTGGTTTATTTTTTGCTTAAAATTAGAAGCAATGTCAAATGCACAGCCGCCCAAAGGGCTTTTGATCGTGAAAATCGTTATCGGTAAATATGCTATATCTCTTAACCCTTATTGTAATCTCACACACACTTTTTCTCACTGTTAAATTGTCGCTTCTTAGCATCAAAGTATCGTCTTGTGTCCGTGTCTGCCTGTGCTTGAATGTGCACCCGCATTTTTGAAAATTGTAATTTTTGCATAACCCTCTTCCTCGCAATCTTCTCGCTAAAATGATGTTTCCCGTTGCTTCCTCGCATTCCTGAAAAACTTTGTGCTAAATGCCACAAAAGTGAAAAAAGAACCACACTGAAACATGTTCCATTATTTTCGTCGCAATAATGCCACAGATAATGCTGGCAAGTGTAAATACGAATGGCAAAAAAATTGCCATGAATCAAAAGTTGAGATTTCTTGAAATAAGTGGCGATTTAAGCCGTCTGCGTGGAGGAAGGTGGAGGGACGCAGGCGAAGGTGCCGAAGTATGGGGCAACCGTCCAGCGGAGTTACGAAAGGGACAAAACCCCTGCAGTGGGTCTGGGTGACGGAAGCTGAAATTGGGAAGATTTGGGTTAAAATTGGACGCAAAATTGCAGTCTTCTGAAATGGCATTTGGCAGAAATGGCATTTTCCTCGACAAGGTGAAGCTCCTCCCCGTCCATAGCATCCGGCAATGTGTTAGAAATGTCAATAATTTTGGTAAAGCATTGTTAAAACATATATTCTTTGGTGTGGTTCTTTCTTGTATCTTTTGGTGCAGTTTGGCACCAAGTTATTATTTACAGTGTGCAGTGTTCATCCAGACTCTGCTCCAGCGAGTTTTACATCCTCTGAAACAACTTTCACAGCGTGCAAAGCTCGACGGTGTGGAATGGGAATGGTTCTTAGACACATTTCACATATTATAATATGGGGTTTACCCAACTATTTCTCGTAGGTAAGCATGTTATTTCCGCTAAGGGTTATCCTTCTGCATGATTAATCGGTCACATTTTAAGTTTCCAATTTCGTGGACGCTTCGTTGTCCTCATCAGGCGCGAACACGGAACAGTGCGGTTGACAAGATGTGAAAAGCAACGGCTGGACACCAATGATTAAACTTACAAGCAATGCTATCGGCGGTGAGGGCAAGGGGTCACATCAGGATTTGGAATTTTTTTTATTTTTTTTTTATTTTTTTGGAAATTTCGAAAGGCAAACTGCAAGAACCACGTCTGCGAAATGAACAAACTCCAAATGGCGGGAAAATCGGAACTTTTCCGTCAGTCTGCAAGTTTCTCAAAAGCCTGATTATATGGCATTTAGTCAACTTTTCCGTCAGTCTGCAAGTTTCTCAAAAGCCTGATGATATGACCTTTAGTCAACCATTCAGAATGCCGCAGCAGTAATCTGTGCATCGTTTAGTTCATCCACAAGAGTAGTAGATATAGTCGTGACGTCATTTATGCACTCGTTTAATAAACTACCGAGATTTTAGCAAAAAAAGCGATAACTGCAGAAATTAAAGATCCTTCTCGACAACCAACGTCTAAATCGGACACCTCAAAAAGAAAGAGGAAAAAGTTTGGGGCAAGAGTAAAATGAGAAACACACATGCATCGGTACAATAATTCCGTCACGACTCTACGTCTTCTCGGTACTCAGTTTCTGGAGAAATAAATCTGTGGAAACCAAAACCAAAAAACTTCAATTTACATACTCAGACATTCAAAATACGCGGGCCATAGGAGATTTTGTCAGACTTTTGAAGCAGGGGGCAATGTTATTCCCCATCTAGTAAGCGCTGGTAAATGCATTCCTTCATGTAATGTGTTTTGCGGCGCATGCGAAATGGGGAATAACATTGCCCCGTGCTTCAAAAGTCTGAAAGAATCGCCTATGGCCCGCGTATTCAGAATGGGCCGATTTTTTAAACGAAGCCCATCTTTTGGGCCGCGGATTCTTTCTTTTTTAAATGCAATTTTGTATGCAAAAGAAAAAGAATTCGCAGCCTAAAAGATGGGCTTCGTTTAAAAAATCGGCCCAATGGCTCCGTATAACAAAAACCCTAATTCACCATTGGTGTTTTACGTTACAAGACGGGAATTTCGCATGTCTACAGGGCACAATCCAAAATTTCGTCATTTTGCACGACCACAGATCTGACTTGAATTAATGTTTCCCACGTTTTTAACAAATTTCCGCCATATTGTTTTGTGCTTCGCCAGGGGTTGGCCGGCTTTATTCCGGTTTACGAGTATGTGGGCTTGAATTTGCCTGGTCTCATTATTGGGCCGATTTTTTAAACGAAGCCCATCTTTTAGGCCGCGGATTCTTTTTCTTTTGAAGACAAAATTGCAAAAATAAAAAAAGAAAGAATCCGCGGCCTAAAAGAAGGGCTTCGTTTAAAAAATAGGCCCATTGTGTTGCTAATTCTTTTGCGACCTTTTGCACCGATCGGTTTTTACCGTTGTTCTTTGTGCACATTTCAAAAGATCACTGTTTTCCATTATTTTGCCGGTGAACAGATTTTTAAGGTCATTAATTTATTTAATCAATGTAATTAATTAATCAAAAAGTTTCTCTTAAGATGCATGCATACTCGTTCAATGGATTAGAACAAATTAATAAAAGCTGTGTTTTTGGTCGAAAAATGGAAATATGATGGAAAATATTAAAAGAAATGCAGAATATTATGCTTTTATCTTTGGGAGGCGATGTTGAGAAAGTCAAGTTAACAAAAACTCAAGTGCACAGGAGAAATTTTTTTAGGTCTCTCAAGTACAGGGGCTATCTAAATAATGTCAACAGGGCTTGACGCAACTCCACGCGTCACAAGAGTGTCATTATGCTTTGTGCCGCATATTGCCATTTATTCGAAATGGCGCCTGAGTTTTTAAAGAGCTCATACCAATGTTCGAAGATTTTTGTAACAAAGGACGAAAAGAACTTTAATTTCTATTGCAAGTGATTTCAAACTAGTAACTGATGATGCCACGCTTGCTTTTCGGGCAACCATTTACTCCCTGCAACAATTGAAAATCTGCTGACTTCCATTTCAGCACAGAAGCCAAAGTTTCGCTGTGCATTTGAATGGAGAGGTCGTCTATTCATTCTTAGTTTGTTTATTTGCGTCTGCAATTTTCAACACATATGCAACACACATCCAATGTATTGCTGCTAATTGCAGCTTTTGGATTCTGAAGGGGAAGAAAAAGTGAATTATTTGCGCCTGCAATTTTTAACACATATGCAACACACATCAATTGTCTTGTTGCTAATTGCAGCTTTTGGATTCTGAAGGGGAAGAAAAAGTGAATTATTTGCGCCTGCAATTTTTAACACATATGCAACACACATCCAATGTATTGCTGCTAATTGCAACTTTTGGATTCTGAAGGGGAAGAAAAATTGAATTATTTGCGCCTGCATTTTTTTACACACATGCAACACACATCAAATGTCATGCTGCTAATTGCAGCTTTTGGATTCTGAAGGGGAAGAAAAGCGGAATAATTATTCACGCCTGCAATTTTTAACACACATGCAACACACATCAAATTTCTTGTTTAATTAATTGACTGATTAGTTGAACCTGAGGGTGAGTTGCAATGGGGAATACGGTCGAAAGTCAAGCGTATCATGCCAATTTGAAGCTTTGTGAATTTTGTTACGTTTCGCAACTTTTGTTGTGGTTTAATAACAACTGATGTTATTTTTGTGCAGCCATCAAAGTATTCTAAAATGTTCTTTCGTTTTTATCAGTCTTCACAGGCAAGTGGCAGAGATGAGTCGGCAGCTGCACAACAGGCTGGATGAGCTTCAGATAATGGGTCGGCCGAGTGAGACCAGCGCGTCGCTGACCGAGATCAGGTGCCAGCTGCAAGAGCTGACCAAATCGGTCGAATTCTGTCAGACCGAAGTGGTGGAGGTGAAGCGGGATGTGGCCGCCCTTCGGATGGAACTGGACACGGTGCAGCAGGTGAAGGAGGAGCTGGAGAGCCTGAGGGAGTGCGTTGACCGACTGGAGGAGCAGAGCAGACGAAGAAAGCTGCGTCTCTTGGAACAGGTGAGTGCTTATGTCCCCCCTCTCCCTAGGCCACACAGGAAAAGATGGCCCACGACCCCCTGAGCTTTCTTCACAGTCTGAACTGGGGTTTTCACAAGTTCCCATGGTTTACGAATGTTTCAATTCTTCACTCTGCAAAAGAGGGATAAACGGAAACAATCGGCTGTGTCCCCCATTGCAACTCAACATTTTTCGCACTTTTTGAATAGGAACAAGCGTTGTGCATAGAAATTAAATTTTCACAACACAAATCTATAGCTATTCAGTCGAATCTGAGGATGGGTTCATCGGGGAATCGGTCGAATGTTTCGGCTTTCGTCGAATGAGGTCTCATTGTGACATCATCCAACACTTCCTGTCACCAGCCGAACACAGTTTCAATAAAATTTTATTGAACTCTGACTGTAAATTACTCGCGGAGTGCGAATATATCTCCCGAATTTAACTTCTGTTGCGCGTTTAGCATTGTTCGGTGCAATCTGTGACAGACTTCTCCCATTCTGCGAAGCTAGACTCCCGAGAAGATAAGTCAGGTGAAAGTTCCTATATGTTTTTAATCCTGGTCAGAGAAATGCGAGCGAAAGTAGCGTGGCATAAATTAGTCAAATTACCAGTAAATGCTGCTTTTAGAAATTCTTGGCTTATACAGAGGTCATCAATAGTCCTCAAACATAGGAGTCGTTTTTTGCAAGCATTTCTCCACGGGAGACTGTACAGGTGGAATTGCACTTGGCTTTGCAGCAAGTTTTCTCCTGGATACAATTTCGTAATTTCTTTCACATTCACAAAAAAACAGACGATATCAATACTTGGCCTCTTGGCTTTGCATTTGCAAAGGCTACAACGTACGCCTACGATCAGTTTGGGCGTCTTTACACAACCAGTGAAAAGCATGACGCATTCAGGGCTCCACAGTTTGTTTTGAAAGCAGGCTCGACAAACAACTTCCGCCATCGAATAGGACCAGTTCTGTTGTGCCCATGGTTCACGCAGAAAAGGTTTGACTTTGGAATGAGTGACTACCAACTCTTCCGATGATTCCGCTGCATCCATCCGAGACACCCAATGCATCCGATGCATCCAGTCACACACGCACACACACGCACGCTCACACACACCAAAGCGACAGGTGGTTGGTTAGGGGGTTAGAATTACCTAGACTGATCTTTTCTATCCTACCGCAAACTAACCTAACCTTTAACCTGTTGCTTTAGCGTGTGTGTGTGTGTGTACATGTCTGGATGCGTGGGATGCATCGGAAACGTAGGATGAAACGGAAGGATGCACCGGATGCGTCAGAAGGATGCATCGCAAGCATTGGAGTTGTCGCGGTAAGTCATAGGCATTTTCAAAGTTTAACCCGGTTTTATCAGATGAAAACTGCGTGAATTGCCTTCCTGTGCTCGGTCGGCTTCTTGCCTTATGCTTTTCTTCTCGACGCTGAGCAACATGATCTTTTTCCGCTAAAAATAAATAATCGTTTTTGTGCATCGTCAAATGTTTGCCTTGCTGCACCATCCTCCACGCCTTGCAGCCTTGCTTGCAGGATTTTGAAACTTTTCCATGGAATGACCACTCACTCTTTCTTCGGTGCCCGCATTGCCACATTTGCTCCAGCCCACTGTGACATCCCATCCTCTCGTTCATGCCTGCAGCAGCAGAGTGCTTGCAGAATGAATGCTTCCAGAATGAATTTTTTTCGAGCTGCGGTGAGGGACAAAAACAGCTCGCGGCGTCAAGCCGACACGTGCGTGGGGTTGGCCGCCACATGACCACAGCAGCCTCAGACAAGACAGAACGAAATTTTTCGACTCTGCTGCGCAAATCATTTCAGCTGATGAACGCCTTTCGCTGGTCTTTCTCTAACTGCAGTTCCAAACACCTGTCCACATGCGGTGTAGGCCAAGTGATTTTTAGCGTAAATAATGACGTCATTAATTGAATGCGGCGTCAATAGAGGGACAGCAAACGGTAGGTTAAAACACCAACAGGCGGACGCCTTTCAAAATTTTCAAACAAAAAAACAGGCGGAAGCCTTACAAAAATTCAAAAAGCAAAGTAAAGCAAAACTGGGAAGCAGTTTTTTCACCACCATCCATCACATCTTAAAATTAAAATTTTTTAAAAATTTTTTAAAAAATTTTAAATTTTTAAAAATTAAAAATAAAAAAGAAGAAAAAAATAAAATGATAAAAATTTATAAAAATATAAAAAATAAAAAAAATGCAGACAAAAAAAAAGAAATATTAAATGATAAAAAATTAATAAAAATTTAAAAAATTAAAAAATTTTTAAAATTAAAAATTTTCATTTTTTCTCGGATTTTCGCAATTGGGATGCGGTGGAAAAGGTTCGATCGATCCTTTTAATTTGCTATTTGGTTGCAAATACATAACTATACGGAGAATTTATAACAATAAGAAATGACACTGACGCGAGATCTGAATACACTCAAAGCAATTGCACAGCAGGGAGAACAAAAAAAAAGTGAAAGAAAAGAAACAGTGCAATAACAAGTAAAAAGCATGTAAAAAGCAACCGGTGCGGATAGGAAGCCTCAATTTGGAAAGACTCAATTAACCGAACAATCTGACCATAAGACAACATGACTTTTAATGGAAATGAAGTTCCTACACCTGAAGTGGAACACTTCAGGTGTTGGTTTGACTGGGTTAGGTTTTGGCTGACCTGTTTTAGATCAGGTTGAGATCAGGTGGAATTTAATTTTATTTTTTCTGTTACCCAAACACCCAACCTAACCTAACCTAGCCAAACCGAACCTATGTCAACCAACCAACCAGACCAGACCTAACTCAGCTAACCGACAATCAAACTCAACCAAACCTCCACCGCATCCCAATTTCGAAATTTTGAGAAAAATGAAGAACCTTTGATTTTTGAGAGGCGGTGGATGCGGTGGGGCTGAATCCAAGATGCAGGGATGCGGTTGTACAGGTCTTTGTGAACTGTTACCAAAAACTGAGCTTATTCAACCAGTGCCACACACCACGGCGCACACTGCCTGAACGTGACCCGCTATTTTCGCGAGAGGCTTCAAAATGTGAAAACAAAAGTGGGCATGCCGATTTCCGGCACGAACAGAAAAATTGAAGTACGAAGCTCGGGAAGGCATAATGTCCATCACCTTTTACTCACTGCGAGAGTTTTACGAATATCACCAAGAGAATAAGCGCGCGGTCACTGGCTTTCGTTTTTTCACCTGAACCTTACCCACATTCATGCGAGGTGAGGTTTTCACGAATCTGCATCAACAGCAGTGTACAGTCTCCTGTGGTGAAATGCTGCTGGGCTATGTTCGAAAACTTTTGATAAGGGGTGTATACACGTAGGCGTAATGTGATAGGTGCCTACTTGTGAGTGATTTAGAACAGTTTCACATGCCTACTATAAAGTCCACTTTCCACTTAGAGATAGCAAAGCACTTTAGATATCTTTTTCATTGCTGAGCTGGATAAAAAGACAAGGAGCCAAATATTTTCCCGGGTACAAATGGCTGAGTAACATGAATATTGGACTTTTTGCACACGCCGATCAGGATTCAGAATGCTAACAAAAATAAGCAATAATTATTACTTTGGGTGGACTGCTGAGTTTTTTTTTCTCCTCCAGGAGTGCCCCAGACATCACTGGAAGATAACGATTCCTACCATTTTGACTGGAGTGACCTCAGGAACAACTTAATAGAATATTGCCTTGGGGTTATGCTAGAAGGACCCCGTGGTGGGTTTCGAAAAGTGGTTAAGCTGAAATTAGCACTGCTAGTATTTTTTATCAGAGCAAAAATGGAGAATGCAATTTCGCAATGTTCTGACGTTGATTCCGCCGGATGCCCACCTAGAATAGTTTTACGCCCGCATCTCGTTCATCGGTACATGTAGGCCCCTAGTTGTGTGATGAACGACACCTGCTTTCAGGTAAGAATTCTACGCTTGCTTGCTTGTCTGCGCTAATTTGTACTGTAGTATAAAATGCATGCTTTTTTCTATGTATTGTGCTTGTTTTACCAAATCCATCGTAATTACTCACTTTGACAAAATGTAAGTTGGATTCAGCGCATAAATCACTATCGAATCTGGTGATTTGTGAAGTTCTGAATGGAGCTGAAGACCAAATTATCAGTCGTTATCCTATCCTATGCGAATGATAAGGTAATTTCGCTATTGGGCCCGTTCGGCATCAGCTAGACGTGTTACTTGTTCAACATGTTTGATTTTTAAATTACAAGTAGGTACGTTTCTTTACGAAAGCTCTCAGCTCGCGCAATCGTATAGTATCCATATCGAAATATGTATATGGAGTCCTGAGACCTAAATATTGATGCGCGCTCAAAACTTCCGGTCATTTCAGAGCTCGTGAATCAGTTTTAAGACCGACCAAAAAGTTCGGTCTTCTCATATTGTGGTTGCAACTATGTGCAATGCTAGCGGGGTTAACAACTGTGAACGAGAACCCAAGGGTTGCCTGAATATGCGACCATCTGGAGCATCCTGTGGAACGGACCTAATTGTCCCAGTAAAACTCTCTGCTTCTGCCGGCTTTCCTATATGTGACGAGATAGCACTTTTTATTTTTAGTTTTTGACTGCAACAATCAACCCGATATCCCCAAATACATATGATTCTCACTAGTATACCTAATTTGAAATGAGCTTCAAGTTTTATCGATGGAATTTCCGGTTCATTTTTGAACGAAGTCGATAATTTTGTTAGTCTTTGAACGCAGCAAATGAAATTCTGGCCGAATTTGTAAACCAACTCATCCTTTCTGAAGAGACCCACCTGGAAAGCCTTTGATGCTCATTTTTGGTCTCACATTTTTCAAAAGTATAAATTATTCCTTTAAAGGGTATTTTAACCTAAATCCGAGTGATGGGTCTGTGCAAAGCTAATACAAAGAGAACGCAATTTCGTGTTTATCATTTCATGCTTTTGATCACAGCAACCACAGAGAAACTGCAATGCAAAAGCAATAATTGATATTTTGTTTGAATTTCAGCTGAAAACCCAACGGTGGGCCAAGTGAGATTGGAATTTAATAATATTCCTTGCTCTGGTCGGAAAAAGTTGCCAATACACTACAGTCATTTGTGCGCGTATTTTACTGGTTCGTTGGTCCGATAGCCATTCAGCCGACACTGTTTTTACACTCGCAGGTGTTGGTAAAAAGAGTTTCTTCCTCTGCAAAACAACATCATAAGATTTCTTCGCTGTTGTGTTTGCGGAAGCGGAAACAAGCTCGGTGAGCTGACACAGGATATCGTGGTGGAATTTCTGCTCCCCAGTTGATATCCGCGATTTAGGTCGACATTTATTGGTATGGAAACAAGGGTTTTTTGGCTGCGATAACACAAGCTGCTGTGTGCAAGGGAACGGGGGACTGGGATAGAACGGACTGAGGCAGAATTTTTGCCGGCCTCTGTCCACTTCTGCCCCAGTCCACTTATCCACTCGTCCACTTCTGCCCCAGTCCATTTCTGCCTCAGCCCACTTCTTTCCCAGTCCACTTCTGCCCCATTCCACTTTTGCCATGGTCCACTTCTGAATCAGCCCACTTCTGCCCCAGTCCACTTCTGCCCAAGTCTACTTCTGCCTTTTCTGCCTATAAGTCCACTTCTGCCTAAGTCTACTTCTGCCGTTCTTTTCCACGGGTTTTCATCTCACTGTTTGCTGTGCGAATATCAGCTACACGTAACAGACTTGTCGCAAATTCAAAGAGAACTGAACTGTGATGGGAAACGACAAAGAACGATCGTTGATACACGGATCGTTTCAAGTTTGGGAGGCCTCAATTATTGTTCGATATATGCTATATTCCATGTGTAGGAGAATCTTGATAACAACTCTCGACACTTGCGCTATTTTTTGATGATCCTTGCTCGCAAATCCCTTTCTTCCCGCTTGTAGGTGTCTAATTTGTTCTTTACGCACGGAGTGCTCTGAAGACGCTGCTGCCTTCATTGGTACCACATTAGGGTGGGCGGATATATGCATTTTCAGTATAGGCCACATCTGGTCTTCCCAAGGGAAAATTAAATTTCTTATCACCCACGCACAACAAGCCCCACTCAGAAACAATGTTACACACTGAAATCAGGAACTTTGTGGGAGATTTTTGGTGACAGCAATCACTGCATGTGTGACTATCGTGTAACTGTTTAACTGGCCAGAAAAACTATTTTGAGTGCTGCAGTCCAACTCTCAAAATCAAATAATCCGTTTTGAGTAAACCAGATCGTCAATTGCTCTTGTCACTGACGGGAGCAAAATTGGCGGGTTTAATGCTATCACCGCACCCAAGCCAGTCGACTGCAAACCCATTATATCCCACAAGGATTCTTCTAGTGCAATGCACGAAAAGAACGGGAGAATTGCCTCTCTTTTCTTTGCGCTCCATCCCTTACAGACTACAGCAGTCTTTACAACTACACAACCATCCATAAATTGAGTCTCCTATATGGTAATTACATTGAAAGCTAGTGGCTAAAACGCAGAGAAACCTATCAAAAAATCCTTGCATTCGAAAACCTGGCAAAGTGCTTGTTTTATATGCGTGAAACATCCACAAGTGGCTCCTTCAGGTTGGGGAAGAGGCAATGGTGCCAGAAACGGAAATGGAACAGTAAAATGGTCGGATAAAGCCATAAATAACTCAAAAATGTCCCATGAGATGGCAGGAAAGAGGAAATCAAATAAAAATGGCTGACCGAATATCATTTTCAAATTTTATATGCTGGGATGGGTGGCCATTCTCGTGTTTGCACTGATGGGCGTAACAGTGGAGTTTGGGATGAGGGGGCATACCCCCGGGAAATCACGTAGGTACGTAGTTGCTTTACACTAGATCCACATCCTTGAAAATATTTTACCACAAACAGCAGACGTCCATTCGGTGAGTGGGAACAGGAAACCTGCCCAAACGGGATTTCGGCGAACTTCATTTTGTTCCACGCAAAATCTTTTGTCCCCCGCAGCAACAAAATCCTAGTGGCGCCACTGGCGAGAGAGTTCCTTTCTTACACAAAGGTATCAACGTACGCTGGTGGAATCCATAGCTTGACCGAGATACTCACCGACATAAATTTTATTTCGAAAAGCCGAAAACTTGCCGCTGCCATAAACCTCTTCGGGCCTTTAATGTAGCTGCCAATCGAAAAGAGATTATGCATACTAAAGAAGGCAAACTGGATGGAAACTGGTTTGAGACCAACTATTCGTATATCCATAGCAAGGTAATATCGACTGTAGGCCTGCCGAATCGCAAGATTTTTAACATGATTTCGGACATGAATTAAGTTGAATACTCAATGCAGCATTAAAAGCATTTCGATTTCGGGCATGTACGTGTGAACGATATGTTCAGCTTGATTGTCTCATCCCCAAGAATGATGTCAATATGCAGCGAGACCCAGATTCAGGTTGCATTGGTGGTGCTGTTTCCACGATCCAAGGCATCAATTGACCAATTACAAAACAGCAGGCTAAAAAGCTTTCCTTTGGTGACTCAAATGCCATCTTCCACGAACCCTGATTAATGCGCAAATAACCTTCTGTTCGACCAGGGGCATTGCCAGCACCTGAGCAATCTGGTCAGCCACCCAGGGCCCCAATGTCCATGAGGGCCGACCTTGGGATGACACACAAGTTCCGGTTATTCGTAATCACATAATTTGTTGATTGGGTTGTGGGCAAAACTCAGAAAGCATGCAACATGCTGTGAATGCACTCAAAATTGAAATTTGAACCCACCAATGCGCGGAAGGCAAGGCACATTTCCTAAAATAATTTGCCTTTTTTGTCACCAGATTATGATGATAAGTTGTCTAGAACAGTTGTCGCAACTTAAGCATTTTTGGTTTCCCATTCCTTTGGAAGTTGCATTTCCAAAACCGTTTTGTCGTCACAGTATGATGTTTACTAATAACGATTTCAAACTGCCGCTTTCTCTGAACGGTCATTTGGCAAGCTTAAACAATTGGCCAAATGTCGGCATGTCACGCAAGAATGCTTGTAGTCACTGGACATTTTGTCCATTGAACATGACGAAGCTGGAACCACGGAATTTTATGAGGTCATCAAGAATGGGAGGACATTTTTTTGAAATGTGGAAACTGGAAATCCCAGTTTTTGCAGCTGCATGCATGGTTACATATTAATTTAATTTGCATTTACCTTGCAAGGGTTTTTCATCCCTTCGCAAATCACAGTCTGAAAACATATAAAACAAGTTGTCGATCAAAATCAAACATTACGGCCATTGTTGGCATCTGTCACAAGAATAAAAACAAACAAATAATTAAAGGTTCTGATGATATCTAGTAATCAATGTTCTTGAACATCTTGATGTTAATAACCCCCATAAAAACACTCGGGGATGCAGAGAATTCCAATCCCTAACCGTTCTGTGCACAAATGAGTGCTTGCTCACATCTTTGTAAAGGGTTTTCTTGACGTGAGCTTAAAATCATGATCATTTCTGTATCGGAAGTCTGCGCAGTATTGCAAATTTTCATGAGAAAAATGCAGCAAATCCTTATTTTCTTTTTTATACGTATCAGTAACTTTTGTGGGGCCCCAAATTTTGTTTTCGCCCTGGGCCCCAGAAGAGCTGGCTACGGGCCAGTGGTTCGACCAGTGGTTCGACCGGGCCAGTGGTTCGGCCAGTGGTTCGACAATCTCTGCGATTGAGACTGACGTTCAGTAGCTTGGCTCTTGGTATATGTTTGAGTACGAGACAGAAAGTGGAATTGCGCAAGTGGAAATTAACAAATGGGAGGATAAAAAATAAGTGGATAGTGAAAATTTGTTTGGCTCCTGGACGAACACGCAGCACGAAAACTTTTCTCGTTGACCCATGCGAAAAGTTGGGCCATCTGGATAACAGGTGACTTTGTCAAGCAACATAATTCTTAAATTTCTCCGCACTGTACCTATATGTTTAGTGCCTGATGGCAAATTCGCATTGTTCGTTAGGGCTCCTTTTTGGCTTCTTAAATTTTTGAGCATTCAGTCTGCGTGGTCTCAGCAGAGATTGTCGATTATAGAGTGCTATCCAGCCAAGAGAAACACTTTAATGAAAAAATAAGGGTAAATTGCTGACATTTATCTGCGCTGAGAAGGAAATGTAGTCAGAGGCAGGAGAGGCGTAATCTATAAAATTTGATTAGCATGTTTAGGTCGTAACTTGTAACATGCAGGTTTATAGGCCAATTTATCGTTATGAACATTCGATAAGTTGGTCACCATAGAAATGGAGGAGACTTACTTCAAAAGCCTTTGGAGGCTAGTCCTAAATTTTGTCTCTGGAATGCTTTATTTTATTTTTGGGTTTTGTTTATTGTTAAGCGATATACGTGTATTCATATTTTTAAAAAAATCGCAGAAGGAACCAGCCAATGAGTGTGGGAAGAGAGATAAAAATCGCAGCAGAGATAAAAATCACTTTAGACTCTCAGTTTCTCACAGTTTCTTCGGGGACATTTGTCAAAAACGTCGTCTGGTGAATCACACATAATGTCGAGGCTTTGACAGTGATTAAAGTGTGCCGGAACGGAACGGAACGGCGTTCCTGCCCGCCCTGGCCGAGCCGGAACGGCGTTCCGGCCTGCCCTAGCTCAGTCCGTTCCGGCCCTTTCAAAGTCACACTGGAACGTGCGTTCCGGTTTGAAAGGGTCAAACTTTGATTGAATTAACCTTTCACCGCGTGAAAGCATACTACCACAACACCGCAGATTTGCAGGAACAAAGCAGATTCCGAAATTGTTATTTCCAGAGAGCCCAATTTGGAAATTATAAAAAGGGTAACCTTATCTGTCCTTCGATCGTAATACGAACGTCCGGTCATGGTTGGCCAAATGGACTGGAATTGCGTTGAACTTTGCGAACAAAACTGGAAGAAAAATGAAGCAGAAGTGGATTGCATAATCAAAAACTGTTCAAATTTTTGATTGGACCAATTTTACTGGGATTTCAGAACTCCACTGAATTGACCAGGGCTCCACTCTCGATTTCCTCGTCCGCTGCACCTGGCTCATGAGACACCACCGCACATTTCAGAAATGATTTTTTCTGTGCTCTCATGCAGGGACTCTTTTTGGGGGACATCGGCCTCCACGTCGACAAATTCCCCGTCATGGCTCTCTTGCCCTTCCTCGATTGGTTTGCCCTGGTGGGAAATTTTGCTTCTGCAACACCAATTTTGCCTCCAAAATGAACCCTAAAATTTCAAAAATCCTTCAGCCCCAGACCCCCCGCCAGGGGCCCTGCCCCTTGGAACCCCGCTGGGGCTCTGCCCCAGACCCCGATCACTGGGGGGCTCCGCCCCCCAGACCCCCCGCCTCGGCTGCGCCCAGAGATGAGATGCCCTTTTTGTGCGTGTGCGTTCCGGCCCTTTTTCTGGACACTTTAATCACTGCTTTGACACGCAGCAAAAGGGCCTTGGCGTCGAGCGCCCTCACCACAAAGAGAATTTTGCAGGTCCAAATCTTGCGAATCCTCCGTCATCTCTCCTATTCTCTGTGACCTTAAAGCTCACGTTTTGCATCTGGAATGTGCATTCACTCGTGCTGCGTCACAAACCGGCCATTGTTCAATGTCCTGTTCTGCTCCAGCAGCAAGCGCAAAGCAACCTGGGGGCTGAACCCCTCTCGGCTGTGCTGCGTTCAAAAGCTGCAACTTAGAACACCTGTGTGATGTGTGTTACATACGCAATGATTTTTGCAGGCGTTAAAAACGCAACCGTACGAGGAAGAAGTCCCAGAGCAGATTGAGCGCTGTAATCGCCGAGGTGTTCACCCATGCATTCGCCAAATTTGGTGGTTGATGGAGCGGACGGCCAAGGTATACCGGGTATGCGAGGATAAAGTTGTCATTCAAACAGTTATTTTTTATTTTCAGATTATTTATTTTTGCATTTATTTTCGGCCATTCATCATTTAGTATCGGCCAGTCAAAAGTTGCCCTGGATCTTATGACGGCATGATATCACTGTTAAACTGAATGACTATAACTGATTCCTACAGGCAAATAGCGGGCCCCATCTGAGGCCCCTTCCCAGATGATCACAAAGTCTTTGTCGGTTTTCTGGACCTAAAGACACCATTCTACAGTGGTGACAGGACTATAGACACGAGTCCCAGATAATCCAAGCACGCAAAAATGGCGATCGCCAGGATAACAAAAAATGAACAGTGCTGAAATTAAAGATTCCATTTTAGCAGCCGACACTTTCAATTTTTTAAATCTGGCACGTCCATGATTCCAAATGTGAAAAAAACGTTTCGGGAGCACCTGCAGCATGCAGGGTGATTCCTTATGAGGTGGGAGACAATTTATAAAACGTGCGGTTCTTTTACTCAATGCTCATACGAATCGAACTTCTTTATAGTGAAATGATATCCGAAATGGAGGGTCTGAGCCGATTTAGTCACGAAAATTTCTAACACTCTCCACACTCACAATACCGGATCTTCCAAAAATCGGACTTCAATGGCAGTTGAATTTCCGAAAATGGCACGCAAAAGCAATTCCAAAAACGAGACATCCATCCAAATTTTCTCGTCGCCAACACTGAAAATGGACACAATACTGTGGAAAACTGCCAAAAATGTGTGTTAAAAGAGTCCAAAATAAACCGCTTTTTAAAAAAGTTACGCCAGTTTGGCAAGAAAATTATCTCTGCGGCAAGAAAATTGTCCCTCCACGGGCACCGCAAAAGGGTTCATTTTTAGAGACTTCCTTGAGGGACCATGTCTCAAATTGATGCGAATATTGTCGCAGGATCATTTCTCATCAGTTTGTCATGGGCATACGCCCTCCAAAAATTGCGAGCTGTGCGACGTTTTAAGCAAAAGTGCTTATTTTGGGGAGTTTCGGGACGACATCTTTGAAATGGAGGCTCGGAGCACATACGTGTATTGTTACATGGACAAGTTCGATTCCTGCAGGAACAGGGAACATGCCTGTCCTATCCATTGTGCCATAATAACGCAGTATAAATGGGGAAAGCACACACAGGCAATGAAATTCCTTCGAAAAAGCATCATGGGCCTCGGGACTTTTGATTTTCGAATCTTGACCCCAAAAATAAAACAAAAACAAAACAAGAACTTGGAAAGCTCCTCGTGCGAGCAGAAGAGGAGGCTCAAACAAGCTCTTCTGGTTTTTCGCGGCAACGAGTTTCTTCCTGCCATCTACCTGCTGAAAGCCAAAAGAGAGAGAAACCAGTCGAGTCGATTATTCTTGAATAATCGTGGAGTTTGTTTCAGTGTGACGAGATGGCGCCTGCACGCATATTTTTTTTTCCCAATCCACTTCCGCATACGCGTCTCTGATTGGCTGTTGGGAATTCCAGCCAATTTCAACATCCAATTTTCAAAACCTAACTTAACCAAACCTAACCTGACCAAACCTAACCTAACCTGACCTAACCTAACCCTATTGTGACCCAAGAAAGAGTTGCGAAGCGGTGGCAAACACGCCAAATGGCAAAAGCTGTGGCAAGGCAAAAATGCGAAAATTGATGACGTCACAAATTGAGACGACGTGATTGGCTGTTGCGATGCTGCTGTCCGCGGAAGTGGATTGGGAAAAAAAATTATGCCGCCTGCACTGCATGGATCGTCGGAAACAAAATGTCTTTTCGATTTTTGGGAATGTCGCCAGGAATTGGAAAAAGGCCAAAATAGGAGAAATGGATTCTGTGACCAGCATGACCACAAGGACGGACGAAACCTGCGCAAAAAAGAGGGATTGAACTCACATTTTGGAGTAGGCCAGGAATTGCAGGTTTTTGACAAAGCGATTTTCCAACTCATATTTTAGTTAGAATCGAACTGAGTTTGTACTGTTCCCACAATGAATACACAAATGCACAAATTACTGCAGAAGTTTCTTCGCACATTCAAAAGTAGGCATAAACGAATGCATGCTTTTTCTTACTGCAAAGCAAAAACTCTTTCACAATGCATGTTGAAAGAAAGGAATGCAAATCATTAACATTAACATTATCAACAGTTGGTCCTGCAGAGTGAAACAAATGACGAAATCATAATAAAGACGAAATGAGTAGACTTATGTTTCCGTTCGGTCCCCAAAAGCTTTTGGAAGTGTTGGGGAAGAATGAATTTCAAGTGCAAATTATAGATTCAAAACAATTGAATTTGGAAAACAACCAAACGAATGAACGTTCACGGTCACTGCTGCAGGCGGTGCTGCTAGGGAATGACATGATTGAATGGATTTGGTTTGAAAACAAAAAAAAATGGTGATCGATCACGAAATAATTGTTGTTATCAGAAATCTTTTAGAAAAAAATCGATGAACTTTAGTTCTTGGGATTATTGTGAGAAGCCTTTTCGACCTTTAAGACCTTTTTGGATGAAATTGCTGCAAAAGAAATATATTTGACGGAGAAATTGACCTGCGCTTTCACACAGTCCAATATCGGCCAATTTTCTCGAAGATTGCTCTAGCACGCATTTGTTTTCCTATTACCTCTTTCCAACCTCAACTTGTCATTCAATCAAAATCCTGTCAAGAATTCTTTCCTTGTCAAATCATCCCAAAGTCACCTTCTTCTTTCCAAAACTTTTCATTTCCCCAACCCAAACGCGCTCAGACGAAAATTATTCTTATTGATTGTTTGCACTGAGAATGAACGGCCAGTAAAAAAGAATAATATTTGGATTAAGGGTTGAAGAATGGTTTCCATGTTTTTGCTGCCGTCTGAATTCAGCAGGTTGAATTTCCGCTACTCCTTTCCCGTCCGTGCAGAATTGCAGAGAGGCGGCCCTTGGCAGTCTGACAACATCATTTCCAGAGGTGAACTTCCTGAGCGCATTGCGCAGGTCGTATTTGAAACAGCTCCGCTCCACTGTACGAATATGCCTCGTCTCAACTTCGCAGTCTTTTATTCTCCGAAGCGCTGCTGAGTGCTGGCCCTCGGTAGACTTGGCAGGCCTCACCGGCCACAGAAGCCGCATGCTTCAACTACAGGTACCTTTGGGCTGTCGGAGTGGAAAAGGGGCTCGACGAGAAAAAGGAAACTTACCGGCACGTCCCGCTGATTTCTGTTTTCGCACAAGTCGCCGTCTTTTTTATTGGATTTTAATGACTGAGATATATTTTAAGAAACTTCCCTTTCTCTCGTGGAAAGAAATGTCCACGGGTTTTCGTCCGTGGTCGATACCGGTGTTCTTTGACCAAGTCGATTCGTGCTGTGGTTTTGAAAAACAATCTGCAGCAATTCACCGGTGTGAATAGTGATTCTTCGATTTGCGAAAACGTGCGAAATTTTGGTTCCATAACAAAGTGGTGTTTCTCCAAATTTTGTCGTTTCGTAAAAAGACACTCAATATGCTTTTTCTGCAT
This sequence comes from Sinentomon sp. SZTP_YWyxl, assembly GCA_030068105.1. Taxonomy (NCBI): domain Eukaryota; kingdom Metazoa; phylum Arthropoda; class Protura; order Sinentomata; family Sinentomidae; genus Sinentomon; species Sinentomon sp. SZTP_YWyxl. The sequence continues at coordinate 6,797 of JASGXE010014079.1, read as the reverse complement.
CACCATCCCACATTTGTTTGAAATCCCAGAGATTAATCTATGATTTTGCTGGAGTACCTAAGAGTCCGCACAGGGTGCTCGCTTCCCCTCTTTGTGCAGATTTTTAAAGTCGCGAAATCCTGCCCCTGATCCTCAAGTGGGATCGTTTTCGTTTTGAGGCTCTGATTTAACCACTTTGATAGGGCAACGGACAAGTGAAATTACTTTGCAAAGTTAGGGGACTTCAGGTTTGGCGGAATCAAGAACTTCCAGGAGGATCGATGATTTCTGCATGACTGGTATTTCGAAGCACTTTGATTTTTTATCGGGTCAGAAACTCAGAAATTTCTGAAACTCGGAAAACAGGATCGAGGACTGGGATAGAACGAATTGAGGCAGAAGTGGACAATTAAGGCAGGAGTGAACTGAGGCAAATTTGATCTGAATTGAACCAAAATAAAACAACAGACAAGCCTTCAAATTCGTGTTGAATTTTCTATTGCGATACTCACGCATGAAAAATTTCGATTGTTGAGGTTTCAGCACTCGAGTGTGAAAAATTAAACTTCCTTTTAGTGGACCGAAGATGCAATGTCAAAGTTTGCTGCAGTCTCACACGAATTTTCTCTTGCCTGCCTGGATAAAAACGAAGAAAAATTTCAAATGCGGCACTAAATTAAGATATCACGGGAAGGTTGCAATGTCTGCAGGCATTGCTCAGGCAAATTAAAAACCATCGGCTATATGCTTTTTTGTTCGTTTTTCTAAGGCCTGCTGAATTATTTCCATGCGGAGGCATACGGTTTTGGTGGATTTTGATTTCTGAAGATCGCAGTGAGGTATAGGTACTTTCTGTTCGCGTGACTTCACCGGAAAAAATGTGAAATTGGCATGACGCAAACAGATCTTTGATGCGCTTCAAATGGGCCATTGTCTCCGCCGGCCCTTTTTTTCGGTGTGTCTTGTTGCTGCTTGTGAAGCATTGTTTTCTGTGAGGCATTTCCAGGGTGTTTTAAAAATTTCATCGGGTTTCCTAATCCATGCATTTGATTTTCTGTTTTTTTTTTCATCATGTTCCTCAAAATGTGATAGAATGGTGAGCCAACTCCCGAAGAAAACGACGCGGCTTGAAAAAATATAAAACACGAATCAGTGGTCCAGGCCGCATGGACCGATATAAATTATTGGACAAGTTATGGATTCCAAAAGTAATAAACTTTTATTCGAATCAAACAATCGCGCATAGCTGTTCGCTTATACGAATGCATAAAAATGTCACGGTTTTGCTACGCAATGAGTGTGTGACCTTGGCACCGAAGTCTCTTGCTCGTTCCACCATTTAAAACGTCTTTATTTTGTTTGCGCCGGTATGTTTACGGTCTCGTTTAAGCTGGATCTGAACCTCATCCCGTATGTTGGGCTCCGTATTTTTCAGCCTTGGCGACGCGTTTGAGAAAATAGAGGACGTTATTGTTTCTTAAAAAGATCATCCTTCGATTTCCATTTGGTTTCCTGTGGCCAAGACGGAGTTTCCACTTCCGCTTAATTCCAAAATTGTTTGCAGTGCGTTTCTGTTATTTGCAGTGCGTTTCTGTTGTTTGCAGTGCGTTACTATTAAGATATCGCGTGCGCGTGTAAATTTGCATATGAAGTTGTGCAAACCTGCTCAAATTCAAAGAGAAGAATGACTGGATGCCGGATGGACACAGTCAGCAAGTTATTGAAAACTATTGGTGCATGCTAGAGGGCAGAGAGATATTGAAGTCATTGGGCGAACACGTCTCCACAACGCAGAACAGAATACTCACAGCTTTACGCAATAATTTGCTGCGTTTCTTGGGATTTTGGTGTATCCCTAACTTTTATAGCAATACCAAGAAACTCCATTTTCTTTGAAGGAAAAGGTGATTTCTCGGAATTTCCGTTTCAGCTTTGTGTCTCATACCATCCACTTCAGTTTAAAACGTGACGCAACATACTAACGATTACACGCATGAAGTTGTAAATGTCTCATTTTATCCGCACGCCGGGCTCCGAATATGAAGCAGGAAGTTGGTCACATCCCCAATTTTGCGAATGGCTAATTTCAGGAGAGACTGAATATCCTCACAGTGTTTCATGGTATATGCAGGACGAATGCATTAAGCATTATGGTAGGTATATGGTTGATTTCAGATGTGACTGAATTTCCTTGCAGTGTTTTATGGTTTATGGTTGATTTCAGAAGGACATATTTCCTTTCAATGTTTCATGATCCTTTCAGTATTTCATGGTGGTTGATTTGGGAGAGACATATTTCCTTTCAATGTTTCACGGAAAATGGTTGATTTTAGAAGAGACTGAATTTTTTTCGGTGTTTCATGGTGTATGTTTGATTTCACAAGCGACTATAGATATCCCTTCAGTGTTTCATGATGTCCGGTTGATTATAGAAGAGACTGAATATATTTTCAGTGTTTATGGTTGAATTCAAAAGAGACTGAATATCATTTCAGTGTTTCATGGTGAATGGCTGATTTCAGACGAGATTGAGCATAAGAGTTTCAGGATAGGTCTGTGGTTGATTTCATAAGAGACTGAATATCCTTTCAGTGTTTCATGATGTGCGGCTGATTTCACATCATTATGAAGCGGCCAAATTCCGCAACGATCAACATCTATAGCGGCTCGACATCCTTGCCAGTCTCCGGTCATTGTCCATGGGCCAAAGCCTGGCGTCGGGTATTCCTGGCGACTGAATGTCCCCAGCGGCTCTAGGGCATACGGAAAGCCTTTGTGACGGCCACAAGCTTGTAAATCCCTTCTGAAAACCGTCCAGAAATCGGAATTAAATTTTAGAGGTTTTAAGTTTCATGGTTTGTGGTCTCTCTTCGAAAGACATCTCTTGAGGCCGTATCTGTCGGCGTGGTGGAAACTTTTGGAAACAAAACAAAACACGGCTTCTCAATTAAAAATAGATTCCATTTGCAGCGGGATTTCACTTAATCTTCAAACACTTCTCGAGTCAAAGGCATTACCATATTGCGGTCCGCAAAAACGACCGGAGATAAGAACGGCCACCCCCTTATTCAAAAAACAGCTGTCATGTCTCTCAAGAAGTTTATTTTATCGCGGAGATTATTGAGGATAATGCAGGAATTTCGACTCGTGTTTTCGGTAGTCATATTTTCTGATTTGAGATAAGGCTTACACTTTGCGGATTGTCAATGAAAATCTCTGACAAACATTCCACAGTGGACCCATTGCATCGCTCAGTTCACGGTGACGATGTTTGGTTGTGAAGAAATTATCGAGTGATTTGCGTGGCATTTTGAGGTGTGTTTCTTTTTCAGGCAACGATTTTTGGTGGACTAAATTCGTCACGAAAATTCCTCTGCATAGCAGGCATTACGGCCATTTCAGAATGCCAATCCCAATCTATGACTCACAGGTCATCCGGTCATATCTATTTTTGGGAACTTCACTCATAAAATTGAGAAACATTCAACAAGAAACAAGTCGACCAGACACAAACTACCATTTACCTATTTTTACCTTGTGCGCACATTACTAAAGCCACGAAGTGTGGTTCCTTCGCCCAATTCGCCTAATTGAAACCAGGAAGCCAAAATTTCGTTGTTCCAATTAGAATTCTGTAAAAAAAAAACAAAGTGCAACATCGAATCTGAAAAAAGTCTATGACCTGATGTAATATCGAATCTGAAAAAAGTCTATGACCTATATGAATTTTTGAATCCTTTCTAAAAACACCAGCAACTCGCAACTCTTCGTCCACTTTGAAAATCTGCTAAGTGTTTTTCGTTGCGACAAAAGATATTTCTTCCTTTGCAACGAGGAAGGACCTTGAAGTTGTCAAATTTGAGATCGTCGAATGTGGGAGAATGTTTCGCATTTTTGAGCACGGGCAATGGAAAGTCCAATCTCGCAAGCGCCGCCAAGCGGATTACTTTGTTAACAGGTGGGTACTTGCGTTTCGCAGCGAAACAAGACCATTGCGATGTGACGAAAAAAGCCATCTGCCAGGGCGAAATGCATGTGGAAAACCGACGCATAAAATGTGTGTCGGGTTTTGCATTTCACGATGTTCGGTCATTTTCGTTGACATCTCTCAACAAAACATTTTACCTCGGATCCAGTTCCTGTATTTCTCTTCTGCGGCAACGGGGCATTTCTTGAACTCTTCAACTCAGGTTTGTCCTTTGTTTTAACCAGTTGCTAAACAACCTAATCATAATCAGGCTTGGCTTAGAACAAAGTATGAGAGTTGCTCTGCAAAGAGGCAGTGGCAGACAAGATTTTTGATTGCCGCTGGATGCCGATGGATATATGCTCTTCATTGTGGCACCCTGTCGGCGCGCAAGGAACTGAATTTTGAGTCGTGTTTGTGGAACCCAAGATGGTGCTTCAGCAAGAAGAGGTAACAGACGCCCCGTGAAACCGCGACATGTCACACTGTTTTTGCTCTGCTGAACACCTTCCATGAAGGCCACCAATCGATGGCCGTGATTTGCTTGCAAATCATAATTCCACAGTCCCATCATTTATCATTTTTGTTTATTTTATTGCAGGCCTGTTTGAGTTTTGTGTCCAGCAAGGCCTTTGAAGCCAAATTCTCATGGGATGTGGTGTTCTTTTGACAAATGCTGCTGTCAAAATTTGACAAGAAATGCCAAGAATGAAATTGGTGACACAATGTCGGAACCATCGAAACAAAAAAAGAGAGAAGCAACACGTGAATCGGCAAACAACGACTCCATTTCTGTTGCTTCATGATGGCCGTCGCATATTGGCAAAAAGAATCTCGTCGCCAATCTGAGGGCTTCGAGCGGAAACGTCGGACGTCGACATTATTTTGTGTCGAGGGAGACAGGGAGAGAGAGAGAGCGAGAGGGAGGGAGAAAGAGAGCGCGATAGAGAAAGAGAGAGCGGAGAGAGAGCAGGGGAGAGAGATAAGAAATTGGGCAATCGATTTTCGTGAATCCTAAGCATGAATCCCTCAGCTTTTATCCCAAGAAAAGTTACAGAAAAGAAGCTCGAAAGAGCGCAACCTTCGTTTTTGCTAATTTTCGTCCGAGCTCAGAATTTTCTCGTTGCCACACCAAGGCAACCTGCTGCATAAAGTTGTGGACCAATGTTTGACCTATCGATGGATGACACCAAAATCATACCAGTTGAAGGACACTCGCCCCTCACACTGTTTTACGTCAAAGTCAAACTTTTCATCAATTACGGTCTGAGATCTTCGCCGATTTTGCTTGAAGTTGAGGAACGAAATCGGATCGATCAACAAGGTAGAATTACTCATAACTCACACACACGAGGCGCATATCAAAAAATACGATCCCAAAAAAACCAGCCGCATGCAATGGTTGACCCTGACTCACCTGTTATTTGTCAGCAATAGTCTCCCTTTTCTGTTCAACACGGCATACACACCATTTCACTCAGCTCTGGCATGAAAAAGAGAGGCATTCAGCGGGGGTGTTCTGGAGCCACTGGAAAATTGCACTGCCAAGAGCAGTTCGTGGCCGAGAGATTGTTCCTTTGAGGTGATTTTTAAAGTTCGAGAAGAGCCAGAAGTCACTCGGGTAAGATTGGGGAACTGATGTGTGCTCTGCGGGGTAAAGGGTAAAGTATTCTCGGGCTGCTCCAGAAAGGACGTCACAACTTCGGCCGGTATGGGCGGGGCATTTTCCAGATGATATGGTCGATATGGATGAATCGGTTTACGTGCCAGGCGGGGCGTTTCTGCTCAGTTGTGGGCACAGTTAAAATGTCTGTCACGCCAGCCGGGTCATTCTCGAGAAGAAAGTCGGCATTTCGTGCATCGTTTGTGCTGCGTTTGTGCCCGAATTTCAGCGTTTGTGCAACATCCGTTCTCAAGTTATTGAGAAAACAAATGTCAGGCTGGCGTGACGTCACGCCAGCCGGTGTACGAAATTGCAATTTTGGTCGTAGCGAATTGCGCTTAGGCACATCGTTTGTGCGACCTTTGTGCTGGGCTGGTTTGTGGCGCCATAGAATGTTTTTGTGTATGGACATGCCCTGAGGCGCGTTTTTTAATTGTTACGCCCGACATTCATGCAGCGCTACACGTCGTGTTGATTTGAGCTAAAGTTGAGTAAGTGTTCAATGTATTTTTGCAGGAATAGTCTTCAGTAAGGCCAGAGGAATATTTTTGCATCTCTGGACAACTTTACTGACGACAGTGGGCGGAGCTACTACAATTTCGGAAATCGAACCAATGAAATTGATCTCGGTTCCCCTTCGTCATGCGCAGGAATGATTTCAGGCGGCAAAATTTGGGTGGGTTCAGTGTCATGTGGGCCGCCTTTTACTGTTTTGAAAAACCGTTCCGCCCAGGTTGTGAACTTTTACAATAAGCGCATAACAATAAGCACACAAATTAATGACAGGCAGGAGAGCACGGACCTGATTAATTTGCGCCGCCTGCATCAAATTCTCGGCAAACGCGAGAAAAATCGAATTCTTTCTGGATTGGTTAAATTTTGGAACGAATCGAAGCTCACCGCCATGCGTCTGTCGTGAAGCTTTGCAGAAACGTAAAAAAACACCAAACAGAGCTCTTCTGACCCGAGGTTTCAGCAGCAAATGTTGTTTATTGAAACTATTCACAAATTTTGCGGGAAAAAAAACGCGCCTCAAAAACATCCAAAGAAGGGCGCATTTTTTCGGGTGCCGATTGCCGTGCCGAAATGGAAGTCCGAAGTTCGACTGGTTCGAGCGGGACCGGTGACTGGGATAGAATGGACTGGGATAGAATGGGACTGAGGCAGAAATTGAGGGAATGGGCAGGA
>JASGXE010014078.1:0-12579 GCA_030068105.1 Sinentomon sp. SZTP_YWyxl | reverse complement strand
TTTTGGGGCCGCGATTTTTCCCGTGGTAACATGGTTTCGAGTTGTGGAAAAGTTTAGAGGAAGCTTTCAGCTTTCCAAAAATACCAAAACCATTGAATTAGAACATCATTTGACCATTTTATGGAGAAGAAAACACGACATGGAAGCATTTTTTGTTTTCGTTCAACGAAAAAATAACGTTTCCATGTCGCGTTTTTTATTCATAAATGATGATCAAATTCAATGTTTTGGTATTTTTGGAAAGCTGAAACTTCCTCACAACTCTTCCGCAGGTCAAAACCATGTTAAGCGGAAAAAATCGCGCAATCTTTGAAAATGTGAGGCAGGAACCCGGAATTTTTATCACATCTTAACTTGGACACTTTTGTATATCTCCAATATTTCAGCATTTTACCAGCGAAACATTCGGGGCTGTTATATACGTCCAAAATCGCACATTTTTCTGCTTTCCAGCACAAAAAATTCTGTCAAAATCCGTGAAACGGTTCCAGAGAAATTTAACATTCCGTGGGTGACAACCCGCGACCGCCGTATTGTCGCAATGCATTTTACTTGTCGCAGTAGGCCACCGAGCGACATCCGCGCCTCTTGCGGACAAATAAAAACTGGCGACACCCAAAGCGACGAATTACGCCACTTATTGAGTATTAAAATCACGTTGATATTGCCTTATCGCGCCAGTCATCTCTTAAGTCCGTGTCATTTTAAGAGTGTGCTGTGTGGAACACTTGCTTTTCATTCAGAACGCGTGTTTTGGCAATTTGAAATAAAAATGTTTGGTTGTTGTTCCTCATTCACCGCATGAGGATGGTGGTGTGATCAGGTTGTTCAGAATCTCGATCTGGATGGCCCAAAGGTTTTCAAATAACTGTAGAAACCCCCTTTTGTTACAGGGCACATAGATTTGGAAAACAATATAATGTTCGTAACAAAAACTTTGCAGAACAATACGAATATACACTCCTTATCAAAAAGTATTCGAACATTATAGGAGTTATCTCAGGCGCGATTTAGAATCAATGGCAGCATGCGCCGCAAGGCATCATGACACTCATGTGAGGCGTGAAGTTGCACCAAGGCATGTTATAGTTAGAGGGCCCCTGTGTTAACCACTAGGTACTTTAAAATATAGCCTAGTTCGAGGACTTTTGATGAGCTCTTTCGAAATGTTCCGCATCCAGTCCCATTGCGCATATATGGATTCAGATCAGCTATACCTATAGGCCCTACGTATCCGCAAGATCAATAACAAATTGATTGAACTTGCTGAAAATTGGCTGGGTACGTCGCAGTGTGTCATCTTACGCATTAAGCTCATGTCAAAACAGATGTCTCATCTGCTTTTCTTATAACTTTGTTTTGTTCTATCGGCAGCAAGCAGCCCTCCTGAAAAAGAAAGCCAAATGCATGAGTGAGTCTTGAGGAAAAACCAGACACATTCTCAATTTTCAAAATGCTTTCCCACGGTAGGAGTAAACACCTATGGTTGCTGTTTTCATAAAACCAAGATGCCCTACTTTGATGCTACACATATCCAAGCCATGTAGCAAAAGGACCACAGCATCAGCAGACAACGCAGACACGCCATTTCGGCCAGAATTACTTTGAACAAAAGGACTTCCAATTGTGCTTTACGACCTCGTAAATCAAAGAAATTATGACCCGTATATATCAAACCTTTGAATAAGAAACGCCGAAATGGAGTCTGAAAAGGAAGAAAGTGTATCTCGAGGAATCAGGAAGATTAGAGAAGAGGATAGGTAGATGTAGATAGAGGGAGATAGATGTCGGAAAAGCGGGGACTGAGCGCGAAATAAACTCCATTCACCTCCTTGCCATTTCCGTTTTCTCGCAGGCCCGTTTCGCATCGCATTGCGAATTTCCATTGAGCGAGAAAACGCGCAAGGATTTGTGAAGAATTCATATTTGCTGTTCGCCACATAAAGTATTTTCAAAAGTATTTGCAAGGGTTGTCGGCTGATACTATAGGCGAACGTGATATCAACAAAAAATGACTTCTCCAAAATCAACTGGTGCCTTTTCAACGCAAGGTTTGAAACCTGGGACCCTGCGAATCGGCTGCGAATGTGTAAGTACAGCTCCATGGATAAAACATTGGTAGTTTGACACAATTACCAAAATACCTTCATTAAAAATACGGGTTGACCCTAAAATCAATGCAATGCCTTCACAAGCTTGCAGTGCAGGTGGCACAGGTTCTGCAACATCTGATGGCTTGGAAAGGCCATCAACATACGTATGTTGGTTAAAAATTGGCTCCTACTCGATTTCTTCAAGTTGACACCATAGGTGGCAAATATCAACCATAATACCGACACAATGTTTGCAGTTTGTGGACAGGCTTCTCCGGCACACCTGCAACTTGAGACATTGATGCAATTTCACGAACAGTTAGAACTGGGAGTCCCCAGCTCTACATTTGTGTCAAATGGCACGCAGTGAAATCTGATATGCATGCATCAGTCTTCATCAACACATCTTTTGCTTGAAATCAAGCATCATCAAAACATCTTTTGCTTGAAATCAGGCATCATCAAAACAACTTTTGCTTGAAATCAGGCATCATCAAAACATCTTTTGCTTGAAATCAGGCATCATCAAAACAACTTTTGCTTGAAATCAGGCATCATCAAAACATATTTTGCTTGAAATCAGGCATCATGAAAACACATTTTACCTGAAATCAGGCATCATCAGCACATGTATAAATTTTCCAGACGTCAGTAACACAACATGCATACCGACGCAACCCCTGCAGCAAAAAATAACACCTGACGTTTCGAATGCTGATTTACATCCACGGATCACATCACCGTATCTGTTGTTATACTGTTGTTTTACAGACATCACAACGTTCTCGGCACATCTGCGAAGGTCAGCAGGGGCCGATCTTTTGCTGATCTTTGACGAAATGCAATCAAAGGCAATATTTTCCAGGAGTGGCAAAAAAAGGTCCCGGCCATTACAAAATTACCATTGCAATTTTTAAAAACCTTGCAAATGCCACTTTACCGACATTTTGCTATTATTTCCCAAAAATTATTGATACACAGTTTCCATTCCGGATTCCCATGGAAGATGGTCAATATTTGTCCAATTCCGAAAGAATTAAACTGAAATCCAAATTTTTTATCCGCTTTATGGTATCGTTAAATTTCTTTATTTCATAAATGGTTTGAAAAGCCATTGTAAAATTAAAACTTTTCACCCTTATAGCATTCCAACAGGCTTGCGGAATTCTTAGTCATGTGAGACCCAATAATTAGCCGAGGTCAACTTTGATATCTCATTCAATCAAGAGAATAGAATTCCCACTTCGGCTATAGCTATTGACTTATACTTTGCGTTCTACTTTGTTGATCGCCCTTTTCTCATTACTCCCTTGTGATCGCTAAACTTCAGAAACATGCATTCACCAGTTTGCACCTTTTTTATCGAAACTTCTAAGTCTTGTTGTTGGGGGAGTCTCCCCCAGATGACCTTTAACACCTCGTGTCTGGTGTACCCCAAGGGAGCGCACTAGGTCCTCTTCATTTTGTGCGATGTGCTCTTTAATGATGTTTTTGATTACACATATTGCGGTATTAGGCTCTATTCAGGTGGTATTCTTCCATATCTAAAGCATTAAATTTGGAAGCCGGTTGCTTTACCATATGCAACGCACAATCTCGACAGAATAAATTTATCGTCAATAAAAGGCGATCATTAACGATTCAAAGTGTGCAGCATTTGACGTTAGGCTAACCTCAATAATAATTATTCATATACATTTCCTTTCTTTATTGTGACGGGTGAAATTTTCCCCTACAACATCCTTCAAATCACGTACATCGATGTAATTTTGCAAGAAAACCTAAAATGGGACGAGCATATAATAACTATGAAAATGAATAAAGCTAAATATTATCTTGGAGCTTTAGGCAAAATTTGGGCCATGGGAATAACCAAGTCAAAACTTATTGCTTTTAAAGCCACTGTTCGTCCTGTAGTTGAGTATGCATCCCTTATCTGGCATCCGTTCCTGATCTCCTACGCTATAGCGCTGAAAAATGTCCAGCGCGCAGCTATGTTTTATCGCCAGTGATCTCCTGCATACCACAACAGTGTGTCCGGCATGATGGCCTCTCTCGGACTTGATCTACTTCGTGCGATAAGGGAAGATTGGATGATGTTATCTCTTCTTTTAAAGATTTTTGAAGACCAAACTCATGCAAAGATACGTGATATTTTTATCCTGATTTTCTTTGTCCTGATTTTCATGCGATGCGCTCATTTAAAGATTTAGTGGAAGATTGTTTTTCGCCCCTTTATCAATGTCACGTCCGGAGTTACCCACGGCAGTGTAATTGGTCCTCTCCTCTTTCTAGTTTATATCAACGATGTTGGTAATGGCATTAGTTCCCATATTCGGCTGTTTGCCGATGACATATTGATCTTTTTAAGGTGTCTCCAGTGCTGGATATCATGTGGCGCTGGCAGCTGATTTGCAATTGATTGTTGATTGGTGCGCGGGAGATCTGGCATGAAAATTAGTGCGGTGAGAAGTCCAAGATTGTCTCATTTGGTGTCCAAAACGTCACAGTCTCTCGTCACTACTCAATACTCCATGACCGTCTGGAAGCGGTTCCTCATGTTAAATATTTAGGAGTTACGATTTGCAAAGACCTATCTTGGAGTAGGCACATCCAACAAACGGCCAAAACAGCCTCAAAAGCTTGCAATTATATTTTCCGGAATTATGTGCTTGTGCAGTGTGGAATCGACTGAAAAAATGCTATATTGACGCATTGGAAAGCGTTCAAAGAAGAGCAGTCAGAGCAATTTCGGGTAGATATGAGCGAACTGCCAGTGTCACCGAGATTCTAACTCAACTTGGATTGCCATCGTTGCAGCAGCGGCGAGGGTAACAGTTTGGAATACCTGCAGACATTGAACTGAACGAGATATCACCATTACTCTCTGGTATACTTAAAGCTAACTAAACCTAACCTATCTCAACACACCTATCCTTTCCTATCAGACCCTACCTATATCGTCCTCATCTTCCTATCCTATTCTGGCTGTTAGAGCGTGTGTGAAAACTCGACCACTTCAGCTTCTTTTCAAATGTCGGCAGGTATTCCGAACTGCAACCGCGGCGAGATGCCCATTGCCTTCAGCTTTTTTCTGACATCCTCACAGGTTTATATGATTTTTCTATTCCCCCGTGGTGCACATAAAAATCTACTCAGCGCAATGGTCCTAGTTTCTATCACCCACTAGCTAGCATTCAGCCTACGCTAATTCTTTTTTCCATCAAGCATTCTGAAGTGGATGACGTTTTGCTCAAGCTTTTGAAAGAAGTTGAGTTTTAATCTAAATTTAACTGACTTGTCCAGCTAGCTCTCATCGATTTGGTCGAAAATAGACAAAATTAAACATTGTGCAGTGATCAAGTTTTGATGTTGGAAAAAATTTCATCCCAGGAAATTCACGAACGCGTGAATGTTGTCAGCCAAACCTCTGCTCTATCATACAAAGTGGTCAAATACTGGGCTTCGCAAATCAAACTTGGAAAAACAGACATGGAAGATGAGCCCGCAGGTGATGACGTTCGGCCACCTCCCAAAATGCAGAGATGGTGTTGTCCAGAGTTGAGGAGATTGTTCTCCAGGACCATAGCGCGTGTCCATTGATACGATTGCAGCAACTCTGTCGACAAGTCATGGATCAGTTTAGGAAATCCTGCAAAACGAACTGAACAACCAATCGTATCAATGGACACGCGACGGTCGTGTAGGAAAATCCCCTCAACTTTGGACCACACCATCTCGGCGTTTTGGGAGGTGGACGGGCTCATCTTCGATGTCTGCATCTTCCAAGTTTGATTTGACGGGCCCAGTCTTTGACCACTTTGTGTGATGGATCAGGGGCCTGACATGCAGCATTATGCGTTCATGAATTTCTTTGCGTGAACTTTTTTCCATTGTCAAAAAATCGGTGACTGCGCAATGTTTCATTTTGTCCATTTTCGAGAAACAGATGACAGCAGTGACAATAGACATGGCAGATAAATTATTTAGACAACCACAAAAGCTAGAGCAAAGAAATTAAGAGGGCAGACAATTACCCCGGGGAGATTTAGTTGAGGTCTTACTAACACTGCGGCATAAATTGTGTCCCTGCCCCACCGCTGGAGAAAAAAGTGAGGCCGGGTCATAGTTTATGCCGCAAAGACTTCAACCAAATCTCCCCGGGGTGAGAGGAATTGTTAACCTAAAATAAATATCAATAAAATGTAATAAAATAAAATTAAAAATAAAATATCAATAAAATAAATTTTGTTCACCTGTTATAAATTTTTATAAAATATCAATCGCCTACACCGACTGGAACTAGGTCAGGGACAAAACTTTGTACACACAATCGATGGTATAGAATACTATTGTTAAACTTTGTTTTAACCTCTCCGTACAGTACCAAAATGTTACAATTTCACGAAAGAGGTTTTGTGTGAAACAGGAAACGGCGAAACGGGTTGAGCCACAACGTATACATTCAGCGGGAAAATTAAGCCTAATGGGCACTTTTCGCGGCCGTTATTTGTGGAATGTGTAACTTCTCCTATGAGAAGCCACAGCTGCAATTGCGTTTCCAGAACTCCATTCCAACTTATTCCATTCGTCATTTACGGCCGCACCATCATACTCGTATATAATCCTACTTCTGGTGATATCTCTCAACCAACTATTGGGTGCACCAAAATATGACCGTGGAATGTGCTTCTCCACTAACTTTATGTCCGACTTTTTAACGTTTAAATTGCCTCCATTTGAGGTCATTTTCTGTGTGGGAGATCCGCTTGTTCGCCATAAAATAGCATAGATACGCATGGTGAATTGTGTTTGGAAAATTATCCATGCAACTCTGCCTTAGTGGGCCAAAACCTGACATCATCGCATAAGGCTCTGTTGTATCTAAAATGCAGGGAAATAATGCCGCAAAATTGAAATTGGCTGTTAAAATGAAGTGAAAAATGGCAAGAACAAGCAACTGGTGCAATTCTCCTCTTATTTAATAACGGTAAAATGTGACTCACCTTGATTGATGTTGTGAGCTTCACGGCATGAATTTACGAAATCATTCGGCTGAATTTACCCCCAAAATTTGGATTGAAAAATTGCAACCTGTCGGTTCCATGTTTTATGACGCTTTTGCTGAAATATAACCGCATTTGATCATACAGTGGTCGAGATAGTTTTGAACCTGCAAAACAATACTCCGCATATAAGTTCTAATCCACCCTGTGAAAGAGATGCCTGAAAGTATTTCTCCACTTCAGCTGATGGTGCGAAGAAGCTCGCCATTTGCCAGAGAACTTTACCTTATATGGTTTCTCGTTTACGATTCTTTTTCTCGCTGCCGCAATGTTATACGGTTCTCCTTCCGAAGCTAAAACGCCAGATTAAATAACACAACCGAGAGGAAACAAAATTGCATAAGAGTAAAACGGCAACGATAAGAAGAACTACTATATCAGGTTCTGTAGGCACACATATGAAACGAAAAGGAATAAAGTAAAAGGCTTCAAGGTATGAAATAAAAAAGCCTTTAACCCAAAAAAAGACTAAAAAGACTTCAAGGTATGAAATAAAAAAGCGAAATGTTGCAAAATGATAGTCCAGAGCCTTCCTGTTCACTGTCCATTCCCTGATTCGATTATGCAATAACAGATCATCAAGAGATGATAACCAAACGGAAAACTGGGGAAGGGATGAAAAAATCATAATCCCAGGTTAAAAATGAATGGCAGCCGGTTGTGGTTCGATACCAAAATTACCAAAAATAATGGCTTCTAAAGGTGTGATCTGCGAGGCGCTTGAAAAAGAACGCCGATCAGACTCAAAGGAGCTTCAAAGATACATAAGTGTTTTTATGAAGCATGTCTCAACCACTCTCCATCGTATCCCTGCCTCATTTTTAGAACGCAACATAAATCTTTTATTCGTTTTCTGAAACTCAGATTAAGAATGAGAATCAGTCTGAATCGTGTTTATTTAGGGATTAGCCTCCTCGCATTTTTCGGACAAAAAACACATTAATTTATTTGAAGACTTCATGCATTCTAAAAATTTAGCAAATAAATATTTTAGTCACATGTTAACAAAATGCCATGTCATTAACGTTTGGGTATATCTCAACCCAGGAGATAATTTCTCTATGTTAGGATGAGCAAGAAGATAATTTCTCTGGCACACCCCCTGACGACGAAGTAGAGCGCGAGCTGTATGCCCGGTGGTCCCACAAAAATCTTGTCCGGAAGGGCGTTCTACTCAGTAATGGTACGTCCCAAAATAAAATCCTGCGTTCCACAACCGCAACTTAAAAACATGATCCCTCCATGAATAAAAGTGTGGAGTTGAGAGCAACTAAGTTGTTTTTATCATTGAGAGCAACTGAGCTCATCCCAGCCACCTACAGTTTAGGAATTTGGAAAAAATAAGGCAGCGCCTGACTCCCCTCTTTCGCGCAGCGAAATCCAGCCGAGTGTGGAGATAATGCCTATGTTACACTGCTGCTAGAGCTACGATAATCTCCCACCACAAAGCAGACTGCACGACGCTGTATCATCTCCAAAAATTCATTTGTTGCGCAAGCCAGGGATCCCGTGCAGTGGCGGTGATTCCAAAACTGAAATAAGGCAGAAAATGGACATTCAAATCATTTTTTATGCAGAAAAACTCAAAAAGCTTCTGAAAAGTGGAACCAGTGAGAAAAAACTCTTCCAGATGGCACGAAGCCCTGCGAAACACGTCGCATGGCACTAGCTTGACTCGTAACAATCTTGCTTCAGTTTCAATTATCTGTCATCTCGCACCTGGAAAATTTTTCAATGTAGGGTACAATTAGAATGTGCACACTGAGTCTAAGAAAATGGGATTAATTCCTTGTGGTTTCTTTTTCCCACATCTCTCCAATTTATAATGTAGCCTGTGACTGTGATAGACATAGCTGAATTACACATATGTTTTTCTTCATCAGAAGCATAAAATTCGGAAAATCTCTTCTCCGGTTGTTTTCTTTATTTTGGCACTTGGAGGATTTTTTAATGCAACAACTGATTCATTTTGCACTCCATAACGCACGAAACACGAATTCCCATCCAGGTCAATATGATCATCTTATCAAAAACGAGAATTAAGGACAGCCTTCATGCTAATAGACACCAGGCCAGGAAAAAACCACGCCTAGATGCTCTGCATCATGCCTATGGTTCCTATACAATGATACTTCCAAGCAACCGTCGCTGCATCGGATACGGAAGCATCACCACCATGTCATGACGCCATCTCAAACACGTTGCCCAACATCGAACTCTGACCAGGGTGACATAATCACATCAAAATGGGTACCAATCAATCAATCAATCAAAGTGTTTTATTCTTTGGAGTTTCCTCCTATCGAATACGTATACAGGCAGCAACACGAACAAACATAAAGAAAACGCGGAAACAAAGAATAGGTACACTTCGGTGGCAGAAAAGCAATGCAAAACATAGGAACGAATCAAGTGATCAGATAGTGATTGTCCCACCGAAAGAAGATGGCGGAAATGTACCGAACAACAATACTAAACGTCCACCACACCGTTGGAGGAATTTCCCAGCCGTCTCTGCAGAGGGATGCTCGGGGGAAGATGAAATGTTTCCGCAGGCAAAGAATTCCATTCTTTAATGGTCCTGCCAAGGAATGAGAACTTGCCGACATCCTTTTTGAAACCCCAATGCCGAAGCTTGTATAAACATGGTCTCTATAGGAATAAAATGACGGCAAGTCAAGTACCTTTAGCATGCTTCCCCACCCCCGGACATTTCCGAGGACTTGAAAGAGGCAAATAAGACGGGCTGTCTTTCTTCTTTCCGAAAGTGAATTCCAACCAAGCCTTTTTATCATGTCACTCACACTGCTTATTTGCCTATATAATCACTAATTACAAAGCGAGCGGCCTTACGCTGAACTATTTCAAGCAATGAATGACTAATCAGCCAAGGATCCCATGCTGGAGCGGCGTATTCAAGAATTGGCCTCACTAGGCTAAAGTAGGCAAGCTCACGAATTTTGGGAGGACATTTCCTGTAGTTTCATTTGACAAAATAAAGTGCTCTATTGGCCTTGGAAGCAATCATGCTTGTGTGAGGAGTCCAGTCCAGTTTGCTGGAAAACTTCACTCCAAGGTAGGTAATTTCATCTGAAATGGACAGTGTCCTCCCACCAAGTTGGTACTGGAAAATAATATTTGAAATTGCAGAGAAAAGGATAAAATAACATTTATCGACATTCAATGACATAGCGGATTGCTCACACCATGCCTGAATAAGAGAAAGGTCATCCTGCACTGCACTCACTCAGAGTTGATATTTCAGAGTACACAATGCAGTCATCGGCGAACAACCGAATTCGTGAGCGCACTTGCTGCTCCAGGTCATTGATGTAGATGACAAAAAGCAGCGGACCCAATATACTACCTTGCGGAACACCAGAAGTGACAGGAAGATGATCAGACAATTGGCCATCAACGCGAACTGCCTGAGACCGACCAGACAAGTATCGCTTTCAGCCATCGCTTTCAGCCAGGTTTGGAGATCGAGTACCAAGAGCTCAAGTTTTCTAACAAGCATATCATGGCTAATCACATAAAAGGCCTTAGAATTTGGTTGACGAAAGACCACAAATCCATCAGGTGTTAGCGGCGGTCTTACTGGTTCATTGACGATTACGAATTGAAATTATTCTAGTTAGCCATATGTAGGAATGGTGCGGACCATATTGATCCTTGTCCGGAGAATATGATTCGTTGGTTTTTCGTAGCAGAGGTCATGAAATGCGAAGAATTTCAACAAGAACTTGCAGTTTATATGATGCAATCTTCGAGCAAGACAAAGCACAGGATGCGAAAATCAATCAATCAATTATTTTCTTTAATTTCCTCATTTCAATGCAAATATAAACATAAGCAAATATAAATCTAAACATATGCAAATATAAACATTAAGGAAAGAATGACAAATTTAACGATAACTAATATCCAGGTGGCAAAATGTAACACAAAATGACTTTATGGACAAAACACATGAACTATGAAGGCTGGCTACTTTTCAATGAAGTGATATGCTGATGAGTGACCTGCCGCCTATTCCAATGGTTCCAGATTCAAACAATTATTATCAGAGTTTAACAAATGGGACCTTTTGAAATTCGCTTCAAATACGGATAGGATGTGCATGGAGAAGTAATGAGCCCCAAAATGAATACCTTTCAAAGCTGCCACACGAAAGACTTATTGCCACTGACATAATAGCCAGAAGGGCACATTAATCGGTACTCGTTTTATATCAGATGACATTGATCGGGAACAATTCCAAATTTAAAAGCACTTTGAATTTCTAACTCCTCGAGGCACTTTTCCATTCGAGACTGCGCTGTCTCTTTATGGATAGATATGGAAAGGAATGAATGAATGGAATCGGAAATCGATAGGCAACCGTACGGATATAACAGAGAAAGACAAGACAAGATGCCATATGCGGAAGCTGACGTGCAGAGGAGACTATAGGCTGAATACGCATTCGAAGAGTCTCTAAATACAGGATTGGCCAAGATATGCTCCAGAGGTTCGAATTTACTCCGAGCACTTTATATTGTACGAAAGCTTTCCGTAAATTTCCCTTCACAAATTCTAAATTCTACAGCAAGGGACAATTGTTGAAAAAGTCCAGCCGCAAGGACAATTATCGTTTAAAATATCAGCCGCAAAGGCAATGGTAGAAAATTCCACTTCCTATTTGAGAACAGCAGAAAAGCGAGCGGAAAACCAGTTGGTCGTGAAGTGAGATCAAATTCTTGTTCACACTGTATCGCACGCGTGCCACTTCAACCGTAGACTCGCACGAAAATTTAACCGATAGTGAAAGTGCGATTGAAGTGAGAGCAGTCAAAAAAGTTTTGTAGGTTAACCTGAAGAGGAATAGAGAAGGCAGATTGTGTATTTTCGCAGCAAGTGTGAATCCTGGAGAGAATTTCATCCAAACTGGCCTGAACCTCGAAAAATATGTGGGTCTGAAGATCCTCTCTCAAATATGGTCATCAAAAATGCGTATTCTCTTAGGAGATGTAGAGAGAAGCATAACTATCGGGTAATTGTTCATTGTATACGTATATGTACATATAGTTAATGATTTTGCCCAATGTTGCTCATGTGTTTTACTGATATCCGTCTGTCGGAACAATGCTTCCTCGTTTATCCGTCTGCAGCTATTGCTTTCTCTAAGGCCATGGTCGGAGGCACCATACGTTTGACAGAAAACAGGACCGCATCGACAGACTAAAATATGCTGTGTTTGGCAGCGTGTCTGGCGGCCATGTAGTCCCGCGGGATGTATTTGTCGCTTTGATGATGTTACACTAAAAACCCTTCTAATGTCAGCCTATAGGAAAGCCTTTCATGCGCAATGTAAAGGCAAACGCCATTTTGTCTCCAAACCGGGTTCGTTTGTTCCAAGCTTTGTACCACATGATATG
>JASGXE010014077.1:0-12519 GCA_030068105.1 Sinentomon sp. SZTP_YWyxl | reverse complement strand
CTGTTAGAAAATCCTGTTAGAAAATCCTGTTCCGCACGTGCCCTCTCCATTGCCATGCATTCAGTCGCGTAACGGTTGGCACCTAAAGGGAATATCAACAAATACCCACTTACGGCGGCGAGATCAAGTCAAGGCTTGAGTTAACCTCAAATGTTGTGAGGTTAATCTGGCTATATAAAACAATGTTGATTTTCCCTCGCAACTCGGAGGTGAGCTTAATCCTCGACTGGATTTCGCAGCCACTACTGCAATATCCATTCTCAAGAAAATTAGCTGTTTGTAATGTGTAGCTTGGTTTTGTGATCCGAGAGGCAATCGTGGAGGACATATGAACATTCCTCGTGCATTCATCGATTAAAAATAGATACAGAGAATTATTTTGAATTACTAGTTTCCTGTTTTCCCTCAGATTTATACTCTCCGAAAGAGGGAGTTCCAATGGGTGTCAAGACAGGCTACAGGATTTTTAGAAATCGACACTGAAATAATGCCATTCAATTTGCGATTTTATCAATTTGTACAAAAAATTAATTTGTGCTTTGTCCTGAAACTTGGTATTTCCACTTTTGTGATGGTCGGCTGTCCTGATTAAGGCAGTCGAGCATCGGATTACAGCTTTCCGGTGCAAATCGAGAGGCATATTTCACGGACAATTTCTCTGAATGGATTAGCACTTTGATGCACTAATTTGTCAGGCGGTAGCTCCCTGTGTTCTGCTCGTGCAAGACAGCCATCGATTAAATGTATTCTACCCTTCGGTTGTTGACTGAAGAAGAAAAACTCTTTTATTAAATTCTCTTTATTTAACTCTCTTTCATTTTTTTTCTTCTGACAATACCCACCATGGGTTTCTAAAACTGAACCCCAATCTCTCTGCACCGATGGTTTACACTTGAAACAATGTTTTCTTTTTTATTGCCGATCGCGCCGGCGACTAATTTCGGTGAAACAACACGACGACTTGATTGTTGTCGTGGTAATTGCCGAGGCAAAAAATGATGCATGTCTGACCGGGGTTTACCACGTCCAATGGCTTTTACTGCCTGTGGCCCCCAACATCGTTTAAAAAAATCCCGGTTCATGCATAATTTTTTGTCCCGGCACAAGGGAACAACGCTCAGCATTGACATGTGGTTTCACCGAGGCAGCATGTGCCACCAACTTGAGAAGTTCAGCAAACATGATTGCGAAGTAAACCATCGGTGCAGAAAAAATCGACAATTTTTTCGATATACCTACTCGAGCGGTAATGGGTGCTGCAGCACTTGCACTCAGGAGTATTCCGGTACCTACCTGCCTCGCCGGGACCCAATGATTGGGTGTCTGTAGCAGGGTGTGCTGCTGGAGCAGTTACTCTGAGGTGATATTTTCCAGTAGGCAGGTAGGTGGTACATAGGTACCTAGCCGGGATGTGCACATAGCCTACCTAGGCATCCATACGAATCGGGGAATATCCCGTCTGTCCCGATTTGGCATGCTGACAAAAGCATACCTATTAAATGGAATTTAAACCAACAACCTGACCTGCAGTTGTTCGGTCAGAAAGGGTGCACTTTCACGGGGTTGAACTTCTCCACACTGCCGCGACAAATTGCAACAATGTTTGATTCTGTTGAAATTGGAAATGTTTGGAATTTGAGAAAAAAATAGTGAAAAAAATCCCAACTTGCAGCTTCTGTGGACAAGCATGACGTGGTTGCAAGAGCACATTTTCGTTGCCGAGTTTGATTTGAGCGAACATGGTGCACAAAAAACTCTGCTTGGAATGAATCTCTTCGTGCTGCCGCATTTTGGCCCGAAATTTTCTCAGGCATCACGTTGGGCACCAACCTGATTTTTGTTGGACAACAACAGCTCCTCTCCACTTCACTAATGCAAACGTTCGCTGCAAGCATCTCAGCAGTGTTGGTGTTCGGTGTTCCCCGGTTGCATCACCAACAACCGGCAACAGATTCAGCAATAATTCACGTTTGACCTTGGTGTCAATCTGGTCCCGGTCATCTGATCGGAGTCCTTGCACGTTGAGCAAGACGGATTCTCTCCGTTCTGCCACGAAAAGAAGCCAAAGATGCGATCGTTATTTTGGTACCTGACAAGAATTGGCCCAACAGACCGTGTTGCCACAAGTGGGGAAAGGAAAAATCCCTTTCAAAAGTCACAAAACTCTCAAATTCCAGATAGTGGCAGAAATTGGAGGGAAACAAGCGAGCAGACGACCATGAAACCAAAAAACGAAACAGAAATGTGCCATGATGCATGGCCTCCGAAATTTTGTTTTTGAAACAGAACTTTTTCAGTTTGTCGCCTGAATCATGTCTGTTTTCCCACTGGCGGTGGCGGTCAACAACAAACCAAAATCGGACAATGCGAGATGGCTCCAGATAATGCGAATGCCACAGCTAAAGCAGGGAAGTACATCCAGTCCCAGGGAATACCTTGTGTGCTTTTTGGCGTGGCGTGGTTGGCGAATCAGAAACTCAGAAATTCAGAAACTCGAATCGGAAAGAGGAAACTCCGAGACAGAAGCGGGTCGGAGCGGCGAATCTGGTGGTTCAAAAAATCTGAATTTAAAAAACAAAATGGTCGGCGGTGAAATGTGGACAAAAAAATCAAAAAAATTTTGAAGACTCATGAAGAAAATCTTGCAATAATTGCATGCCGCCATTCCAAAATCACCTTTATGTGGAGTTTTATTTGTGCGAATGTGGTTTGTTGTGTGGATGTCATATCTGCGACTCCACCAGAAATTCCAAAAATTGCAAAATCACATTTTTCATGCGCAAATTGTGCCCGCGACATCGCAAAAAACATTTGTTTTGTGGACGTCCCAAATGGGCCCCACATGAATCCCATATGGGAATTTTTTGACTGGGGCCCATATGAGTGTTTTGTGAGGGCCCCATATGGGGACCTCATACGACCCGCTGCTCTGGCGGGTGGAATGGGATCCCCATATGGGGCCCATATGGGCCCCATGTGCTATGGAAATGCCAAAAAAAATCACCCCACAAATCAACCCATTTCACCATATGGGCCCCATGTTGTTCCCATATGGGGCCCACTTGAGTGTGCCGCTTGGGATCTTCAAAGTCGGCCAATCACCATTTCCAAACCCAATTGCCTCCCTTGTCGTCGTAATATTCTTCACCTTCTAATCAAAGCCGGTCTCTATGTTCTTAACTATGTTTTGGAAGCAAAACCAAATTAAGTTTTGATTAGGATAGCTGTTTTCCTTTCCGAGAGTTCGATAAAAATTCGAAGGAGCGATTTCTAGAGCTGAAAACTAGAATCGAGTTTAACCTTTTTTTCATTAGCTTATAGTGACCATTTTCTATACAGCGTGTCATGTGTTGGAGCGCATATGGATGTGCTGCCTATGTTCATAGCGGGTATTGAAAAAATCTGTCATAATGCCTAGAATGGATGGAGACATTATGTATGTGTATGTATTTTATGGTAATGATGGTATGTATTTTATTTAGATTTGCGATATAAATGCAAATAGAAGTTTCAACAAGACAAGGTAGCACATGAACAACAAAGCCACAATGAATCTGTTTTTATTCGGAAGAACCCGCACGTGGCGGGATGGGTTTTGTAAACATTTCGTAAAAAACAGCGGCTTCAAATCTTGGGTTTCGTAAAAAACCAGCGGCGTCAAATTTTGGGTTGCAAATCATTGTACTTTCAACCCGTTCTTTGTCCATTTTAAAGAATTACTCAGAGCGGAATGACACCCAAGATAGCGAACACCATCCACAAGGAGCTTCCGGCATTCAACCGAAACAACTCCCTTGTCCTCCTTGATCTCTCCTTCAACGATTTATCAGATGAAGGAGCCGTGATGGTCGCCGAATATTTGTCGACTGCGCCGAAAAGCCTTCGGAACCTGCACGTGTCCAACAATGAAATCGGTAGGTGTGGGATTCCAATGCCATATCTTCCTTCTAATTTTCTTGCAGATGTTCTGGATTTACCTATTACCGTCAACATAGGTATTGAAGTGTTTTTCGTATTTAAATGTTGTCTCAGTAAAGGAAGAGAAACAAAAATACTAATTTCACAAAAAAAATGAACCGAGAACATATCACGTTGCTCCATTTAAATATGCAGCCAGACTTTTGTTTCTGTGCTCATGCTGAGTCTGATAACTTTCGACCGGTCTTTCATTATTAGCAAGGAAGTAATAGTGGCTTCCTTCTGCGCATTCATGAGAGGATGCTCAGTTTTTATTTCCAAGCCGGAATACCCTGTAGAGTAATTCATTGAAAGAAAATGAAGGTACCTATACATGCGAAGCTGAGTTTCTTGTATGTTCGGCGTTCGCCAATTTTGTCCACTTCCGCAAAAGCTTCATTGCTTTTTTCAACGCTGTGCGAAGACTGGAGAAAAACTGCAGTCAAAACATTGTTTTTGCGCAATTTCTTCCTCAGAAAGTGGGACATGTTCACTGTCTTGTCCAAATGGCAATCAGTGCCAGCTTTGTGTGCAAAAATAGTAGACTTGGTGTTTTTTCACTGATGTCACAAAAAAAAAAAACAATTAAACGCCGCCGCAAAGACCGATTCGTCACAATTTCTCCAACCTCAATATTGAATTGAGTCAATTTTCGGGGAGAACCACATATCTATTTGGAATGCAAAAACACAAAAAATAGTCGAAAATAACAATCAAATTACATCAGAATGTCTTTAATGAGCTTATTAGCAAGACGTTGCTGAAAGATCGAGACGATTGAGGAAGATCAAAAGTAGACTAAAAAATTGGTTCCATTCAGCAACTGTTCTTGCCATGAAAGAATATTTTCCGAATATGTGTAATTCCAGGCGACAGAGGTTCAACTGCCATAGCCTGCCAGCTGAATACGGTTCCCTCCCTATCGGATTTCCGAATGAGCCTCAATAGGATTGGATCGTCTGGGTTTTGTGCCTTGCTTAGTGCGGTAAAGTACCATCCCGGTCTGAAGGAGCTCGATCTCTCTGGAAACCGAGCAAATGGCGACGCAGACACAGACGGAGACGGAGACGGAGGCAGCTATTGGAGAGGCTTTCGCTGATCTACGTCGCTCTGCAGAAACAAGTGTTTTGACACGCATTGACTTCAGCAATTACTACGACATTGGCCAGGTTGGTGGAATGCGAGTTATTAGAGTGTTTCGCAAAAATGTTTCATGCGCGAACCATGAATACGCCGGCATGAATCACACTGTTTAAATTACTTCCATCTCTAGACCAGTATCTGAGGGTCGGAATTTTGGTCCGAAAAACTTTAAGGTCGAATGGTACCAATCTCGCAAAATCTTCACCAAATCCAATAAGTTAAACTGACCTAACCTGATCTAACGTAACCTATACAACACTATCCCAACCTAACCTATCCTATCCTATCCATGCTATTCTAACCTAATTTAAAGACATTCGGACCAAGTATGCTACCCCGTATCTGACAACTATGCACATGGAACTTATTGTCTGCCATTTTAAGGATAGCATCAAACGAAGTGTTGTGGTTGATGATCACTGTGAGATTTTGCATTAAAAATAATCAACATCATAATTTTAAGACTCTAAAATTTTGATGTTGATTTTTTTAACGTTTTCATTTTTGGAGCACGCTTGCAACACGCTGAGCTATTCTTGTTTCTGAAAAGGAGTGACACCTGGATGGGTCATGTATGGATATCGATCGGGTGTGATCAATCGTCACTTGGTTTAAAAATAGCTATTAATTTTATCTGCATTTCAGCAAACCGGCCAACTGGTGCTCAAGTGTCTGTTGGAAAGGGTCAGTGAAGGTGGCAAAGGGCGGCACCGTGACCTGCCGAGATTGGATTTCGAAATTGTGGAATCAACTCCGAGACAATATCCTTGATTCAGGAACACCTGGTAGAGCTGCCTTTCGAAATTACCGGGACACTGTTCTGGATCCAGGAGATCATTCGCTAAGCTGCTGAGATTGAACACTGGAAATTGTTGAATCAACACTGAGACACTATCCTTGATCCAATAGATCAGCCGGTAGGCTGTCAAGAGTGGGTATCCGAAATCACTGGATCAACACTGAGACACTGTCCTGGATCCAGGAGATCACTGGCATGGCTGATGAGATTGGATGTTCGAAATTGTGGAGTCAACACTGAGACAGTATCCTTGATCCAAGCGTCCACCGTTTTGAGTGCCAAGATTAGATTTCCGAAATTATGGGATCAACACTTGATGAGAGACTGTTCTGGATCCAGGAGGTCACGGACAGACAATGGCAATTATTGATCGCCGAGTTTGTGGCGGAACCCCTAGCTGAGTTCCAGGGGGTGTGGGCAGGGACGTCTTGGCGTGTCTACAGGCGCGTGTTGACAAGGGATGTGTGATACGTCCGAAACTTTGACTCGGCTGATATGTAGATACCCGGTATGGGCAACTGCTTTATTTCACACGCATCTCCAAGGTCGTTCGCCCCCTGTTTGCAGTTCGTTACTGTCCAAGAAATTGTACAATCAGACTCGATAATGCAGAAGTGTTTAGTAAAGCCAAGTATAGCGAGCGCACATTGTGGTGAAAAAAGCAGGACCCTTAATAACTTTAATTTATTTATTTATTTGAACAAAAACACCTGCAAACATTTTGGCAGGTGGACGAATGGTACAGTGCATGGCACTGTAAAAAAACCACATGTCGTCAGTTTTCTGAATACACGGCACATTGGGAACTCTGATCTGACTAGAATCTCACCGATGAGAAAGAGGAAACTAATTCTAAGAAAACACAGGAACGTCAGAGACACTCAAGTTATATGAAACAGTTGACATGTGTGGTTCTTTGTCGTTGTAAGACTTGTGTCTAAGACTTTTGATGATTGACACCGATTCATTGACAAAATACCTCCCATACGGAGAGATGCAAAACAGTTTTCCCAATTTCTAGTGACAGTTAAATTTTATCAATTTGAGCAACGAATAAATACGTATACAGGGAGAGTCACCTCGAATGTTGGTTTTTTTCGCGAAAACGGCTGCACCTACAATTGTGGTGCAATGGAGGTTTTGGAGCCTGGTTCTCTTGCGCTTCGTTTGGTTCCATTGGGTTCTCCCAAATTGACACCCCTACACCCTTGTTGGGGAAGGGTAGTTAGGGTTGTTTTCTATGTTGCGCATTATCTCCGGAACTGTGCTTCGGAGGACCATCGTTTAAATTACAAAGTTGTTCATATTCTTGTTCTGAAGACACCAGAAGAGAAGTGATCCGACTCAAATCCATCCCTTGGCTTCCGTTTTAGGGGTGGTTTTCTGCGGGAAGGGGTAGAGAGGTTGGAGGGGCGTTTTTCAGCAGGCATATGTTGTTCGTGTCTCGGATGGTGGGGCCTGAGACCTCAGTCTTCTTGCGATTCGGTGAAGCCGTTTTATCGAACAGGAAATCGTGGAGAAACGTGGGGTGCTGACTTGACGGAAAAAATTCGGATTTCCCCTGCAGCTCTTATACATATTACACTGCGGCCAAATTTAACACCGTGCCTCAGATCTTTCAGAAGCGGTAGGACAGGGAGCATATTTGTTCTTGGTTAATGTTGTACCGCGACATGAATTCCCCACGTTCTGGCGCCATGAGGATCACTACTGTGGATTCCGACACTTCAGGCGAGCAGACGAAAAGAGGTGATTCCTCGTTAATTGGAACCCAGGTTTTGGGGTTTTGCTAAAAATTGGGTATTTTAATGATATTTTGCCGTAGTAGAATGCTCTGGAGATATTCGCATTTGCTTCGAAACGGCGGGATGGCTTGAAGGACTCTAATAGCCTTGAAAAGAAGGCGAGAAGGTATCGCGCTTTCGTAAAAGGTGGGCAATGAATATATAAGGTGTACCGAAAACATTTCGCCAAAATTCGTGGAGATGTTCCTGATGGCAAAAGAAACAGAAATTATAATCAGTTAAAAATTTTGCTACGGGCCTACATTTCCATGTAATAACCCCCTAAAGTCCCCCAAAATGGACCCATTTTGGGGGACTTTGGGGGGTTATTACATGGAAATGGGAGCAAAATTTAACTGATTAATTTCGATTTTTTGTAATCAGGAACATCTCCACGAATTTTGGCGAAATATTTTCGGTACACCCTGTTAAGAGAGTGTGCAAATAGTTGACAAATTACGTGAAAGATATGAGGCAGACATGGTGGACAGAACTACAGTGTTTATTACTAAGCGTAAAACTACAGAACGTTACAGAAAAATCATCGGAAGCGAAAACTAGATGACTAAATAACTGAACAAAATAACTACATAACTGAATAACTGATGACTAAATAACTAAATAACTAAAAAAAACTATATAACTAAATAACAAAAGGCAGAAAAGATTGCGCAGAATGTTGGGCACCAGGGCAAGCATGCGGATCTCAGGTTCATCCTAGGAATCAAAGGAGTAATTTGATGGGTCCAGATTTGGGTCATTTTCTGATTGTGATGCAGCATCTGGCACGCCTGAAAGTAAGGGACATTGTCATTAATAACTGAACATTTTACATTTTTATATGCATTTTACATTTCATCATTTTTTCCGTGTGTGCATTTTCTGAACATTTTACATTTTTTATATATTTTACATTTTTGGATTTGCATATTTACATTTACATGTCCACAATTTACTGAACATTTTACATTTATCAGCACTTACATTTTTTTACATTTATAGTTCATCATTTTTCCGTGTGTACATTTGACGAACATTTTATATTTTTAATTTTTTTACATTTTTGCATTTACATTTTACACTTAAATTTCAACACGTTCTGAACATTTTACATTTTCCCAAGTTATTTAACGTGTAGTCAATTCAACCAGATCTTGGGGAAGCCGCCCATTAACCCATGACCGGGTACAGGGATAGCTAGACAAAACTGGGTGGGGAATAGCGACAAGGAAATCATGACACTTTGTCGCAAGCATAAATGCTGTCGACACGCGCAGATGATTTTCGAATAGAGGATTGTCGCTCGGACAAATTGTCGCAAGCGGACAGATTGTCGCAAGAAGACACTTTCGACCAAAGGCGCTCGATGGTGAAAAAACAGAAAAACACATTTCGTTCACATTCCTGATATCCAAAATTTCAATTGCCACCAGCCGAGAAAACCACACTGTCATCTTGAGACGAACTGCCGGCTTGTGACAATCCATCCGTGAGACGATGCGTCCGCTCGATAATCTTGCCGTGCTGATACAGTGCTTCTGCACGCGTCAATGTGTCTGGATACCAGACTCTTTGACGCTTGTCGTTTCCTTGACGCTCCAGCGTCTTTACTTGACGCTCCAGCGTCAAGTAAAGACGCTCGTCAAGGAAAGACGCTCTATCATCAAGGAGACGTACGAAATTGAGGAGCGTGCCGTTACTGCATTCAGCTGAAATTATCAACCGATTTTTCATGGAATCGAATGGCAGGACGCAATTTCCTGAAAAGCTTCCATCCTGCGGGCGGTCACATACCCTGTTGCGCCAAAATCTTGAACACGAGTGCAAGTTATCCTTTGAACTTGACCAGTGCAGTGCATAAGATAAACGGATTTGGCAGTTGGGTCCATTTTTCTGTTTTTAGTTGTCGCGAACTGCAATGGTTTGAAAGTAGCAAATGATTTCAACAGCGCAGCAGCATCCATCGTCCACGACGACATGAAGTTGTAAGTGTAATAACCCTTTTCGGAAGAGGAGGGTTTCAACCATTTTCTTTTACCTTTATACTTAAGGATGCCTGCTTAAGGATATCCTGAAAGATTGTTTTTTTTACATTATTTGTTTCGCATTCGGTCGGTTGCTGGTCTGGGAAATACATAATTAATACGAACAAGTGTTATACAAAAAATGTTCATTTTTGGCAAAATGTGTGATTGTGGACAAGTGTACCAGGTGATTGTTGGAATATTCATGCTCTCAAGAAATATTCATAAACCAAATGTCATATTCACAAGATCGGATCAGTTGTTTACGAGTATTACAGCCATTAGAATTCCATAGATATTTTCTTTGCAATTGAATAAATTTACAGCATTTCCCAAAAGTCACTTGACAACCCTTGCTATTTGCTCGTTTTCAATTTTCTCCTGTTGGGCTATTTCTACAGATTTCAGGCTCAGATCGTGCAGGATGCCTTCTGTAGGTCTTATCCATTCGAATTGGAACAAATTCCGCTCCAAGGTTCCAGAGTTGCTTCAAAACTGCAATGCACTTTTCTGGGGTCCTCAAGTGAGTTTTGGGAAACGCTGTATATTCTCGTAGCATTGAACAAGTCACGTGAGAAAAAGGGCCTCTCTTCCCTGTAAAAAATCCACCATACAAACAAATATCTCACCGGTATTTTGTGGGAGACTGCCAACAAGCGCCGGGATTTGGCCACCAGCTGTTCGATTTCTGATTGCGTCTATTTGAAATGTAAAGATTATGCTACTCTTCGTCAATTTTACTGTCATCGCATTCATAGATTTACAGAAACGTGTCTTCCGTGGAGATTAAAATCTTGTCGGTAATTAGTCTTGTAGAAGTTTGTTACTCTCTGAGTAGCAGTGTCATATTGGTCTGATTTTGATACCGATACCCGCTTTTTTGGCAGCGGATTGCAACAGCGGACTGCATATTACGATACCGATATTGTTATACACCGATTTTGTGGATTTTGAATGCCAAATTTGCAGATTTTGAGTACCGATTTTGTAGATTGTTCGGACTTTGAAGGTTTAAAATGTCGATATTGTGGATTTTGAATATCGAATTGGCACGTTTCCGAATGCACGTTTTATGTCAGCCACATCAGGCCCTTTAAAGTGGCAAAGCGTCTTCATTTTGGGAAATTGTTTCAGATAACGGGGTCGGAAGAGGTTTCGAAGAATACCTCAAACAGACGCCACTACAGATTTCGGGCAAAACGAAAGCATTTTATACATATGCACTAGGAAACCAGTTAACTCCAAGACAACTGGTGTCTTAGTGCATGACGGTGGATCACTCTGAGCCCTCGTTATGCATGCTCCGTTTGACAAGACAAGAACAGCACGCACTGCTTCCTCGCTGGAGTTGTCTTCCCCGACACAATAAAGGGCAGCACATCTCCACATCTCATGCTCTGTTCTTCATTATGCTTACCAGCATTCACTGCTAACTTGTTGCTGTTGGCCTGCCTGACGTGCAAGGATAGTATATTGCTACTTACCACCTATTCTCTGAAAAGGCTCAACCTTTGTTAATTGTATCACGCCTGACGAAGGAACGATACTTTTGCTCCGAAACTGCGGCAGCAGTTTATATTTTATATTTCGTGAATATATTTATATTTCCGGAATATCTTGGTTGATTTTATCCCACATAGCCCATTTATTTTATTGACAGCCCACACGGAAGACCGATACATTTGGAGCTTTGGCATAGACCAGCCATTAACCAGACAGGAAGAGGAGATCACGAATACAAACTAACTCCTTAAATTGCCCAATGTTGTGCACTTAATATGCCCTATTTCCTGTTTCTCGTCTCAGCTATTTCGAGGTAATGATGCGAAAGTAGCCAATTATTTCCCAAACGCAGCAACCACCTTTCATGAGGAGTGAAATAGTCATCTGTGAAAAATCCTTTTTACAACAAGGAGGCATCACACCAATCGCATTTTCCTTTGCTTAAGGTTGGCCCAGAAAAAGATGACTTGTTCACATAATACGTGTCGGATTCGGTAAGTTGATGGTTTCGAAACAAAAACATCAGTGAACAAGAGGAAGACAAATATGCGGTCCTTTTTGCGCATATTCTGTTTCCAGTGTTTGCCTTAATGTGTTCCCAGTATTTATGCTGTAATCATTCGTAAACCAAATGGGATATTTACAAGATGCCATCTGATGTTTCGAGTTTTAACGCCATTTAAATAAATACTTTGAATATTTTTCTTAACAAACGCCTGTATAACTGGGATTTATCGTTTTTGGTTGCTAGGACAAATGGTTCGCAAAATTTGATTTTTCCGAAGCCCGTAATTGACATAACGTAGTAATTGCAAATAACACGTGAGAAGAAAGGGCCTCTCTTCGCTGTAAAAAATCCACCATACAAACAAATATCTCACCGGGATTTTGTGGTAGACTGCCAACAATCGCCGGGGTTTGGTCACCAGCTGTCCGATTTCTGATTGCGTCTATTTGAAATGTAAAGATTATGCTACTCTTCGTCAATTTTACTGTCATCGCATTCATAGATTTACGGAAACGTGTCTTCCGTGGATATTAAAATCTTGTCGGTAATTAGTCTTGTAGAAGTTTATTACTCTCTGAGCAGCAGTGTCACACCGGTGTGCTTTTGATACCGATACCCCGCTTTTTTGGCAGCGGATTGCAACAGCGGACTGCATATTTCGATACCGATATTGTTATACACCGATTTTGTGGATTTTGAATGCCAAGTTTACAGATTTTGAGTGCCGATTTTGTAGATTGTTCGGACTTTGCTGGTTCAAAATGTCGATATTGTGGATTTTGAATACGGAATTTGTACGGT